>JANHFM010004640.1:495665-508880 GCA_032468115.1 Grayia smithii | reverse complement strand
AGGGTTGGGCGGGGCCAGCCAGGAGTGGGATTTGGGGGTTCTCCTAATTGCACAGAATCTTAGCTAGAAGTTCTCCCGAATCCCTGCGAACCCCCAGCAGCCCACCCCTGGGGTTTAGTCTCAATGTATATTCTAGTGGCTTGCCCTGACAATGTTGGTGGGAGTGGTCTTGGAGGTTCTTTGGTTGGGGTGCAGCAACACTGAACAACAGAAAAAGGAAACAGATCATTTATACAGCATCTTACAACAAAATGGATATCCATGCAACTTCATCATAAAGTGCCTGACCGCTCAAGTCAATATAGCACAACCAACACAAGCTGTAAAAAGGTTAACACTGCCATACATCAAAAACATCTCAGAAACCACCAGCAGACTATTACAATTGCATGGAATCAGCATGGAACACCATAGCAATAGCACTTAGACTTATATACTGCTTCACAGTGCTTTACAGTCCCCCCCCCAAGTGGTTTACAGAGTCAGCATATTTCCCCCAACAATCTGGATCCTCATTTTAGCAACCTTGGAAGGATGGAAGGCTGAATCAACCTCGAGCCGGTGAGAATCTAACTGCTGAACTGCAGGCAGAAGTAGCCTGTAGTACTGCATTCTAACTACTCTGCCACCACGGCTCACACAAACCAGTTAAACTCCTTCAAAACATCCTAAGTAAAACAAAAGACCCAGCAGCCCCAGAAGAAAAAAGATTTTGTAAAGACTGCAACATCACTATGTAGCAGGGATGGGTTCTACCCACCTTCACTACCGGTTCTCTTTGAGCGTGCGCGCGTCTATGCGCGCACGCAATTTGCGCTAAACCGCGCTACCACGCATGCGCAGACACTTTTTTTCACAAAAAATCACCGAAAAAGTGCTCTGCGCATGCGCAGAACACTATTTTCGGCGTTTTCAAAAACAAAAGGTAAGTTTGGGCGTGCGGGTGGGCCCGGGTCTGGGACGCTGCGAACCGGTTCAGTGACGTCATGGCGTCACCACTATCTATTCGCGTGAACCGGACCGAACCGGGAGCAACCCACCACTGCTATGTAGGACAAATGGAGAAAAGTGGCAGAGCGTGCCCATGAACACCAACTAGTAGTCAGAAGACATGATGAAAATTGTAATTGAACAACATATGGATAGACATAACCATAGTTTCAACTGGGAAACTGTGACCATTCTAGACCAAGTCAAGTCCAAAAACAATAGAGAATTCCTGGAAGCTTGGAAAGTTTACGAATTGGCCATCAATTGACACATAGACATAAACAACATCTACATACTGTGCAAAGAGACAATTATCAAATCAAAAAGGAGGGAAAATGACAAAACCACCTCCCCACCAGCAATCAACATTCAGATGAGCATAGATTAATACCAAGATTAACATCAGACCAATAGTCAAGAAGTAAACAATACCCCAATCAAGGAACTGCCAAACAAGTTAACAGTCCAACCAAAGAGACTCCAAGACTACTCTCACCAACACTGACAGGGAAAGTCACTAGAATATAAAGTGAGACCAAACCTCACTCCTTACTACCACTGATGATGTTACTAGTTTGGCTAATGAAACGTCTACAAGAAAACAATGAAGTTCAGAGAGCACCAATAACCCTCATTTCAATCCTGAGCTACAAATATTTGCCTTTATCAAACTACATCCTATTATCGGTTTCCTTCACATTGAAAAGTAAGCCACAGAAACCAAATGAAAGCCAATGTGTTATGGTTCATAGTACTTAGTTCATGCCTTAGACTTGAACCTGAAACTTCACTGAGACCAGCTTCTTGCTAAAGCAGGAATCCTATTCCCAGCATCCCAGATAGATACAGATCATGATGCTTAAACATCTGTCATAAAGGAACATTAATCTTCTGAGGCAGCCTATTCCATTGTCAAATAGCTCATATAGCTGGACATTCAGTAAAAATTCTGTCTCGAAGTTTAAACCTATTGGATCAAGTATTTTCCCTGTGATTAAATAGCATCCATATATTTTTATTATTTATTATATTGCTTTATTAAAAGAACTATGTTTTAGTTTTTATATTTTGTTGGCTTTTTGAATTGTAACTATTCTAGGTTCCTTTGGGAAGGAAAGTGTGTTATAAAAACACATCTTTGACAATTATGTACCATTATATTTAAGACCAAAAGTAATGGTAATTACACAGGGTAAATCTGTGCAATGAGGCTGGAAGATTTGTGGCTGTCCAGATGTTAAATTAAAAATCTTGTTATCCTTAACTATTGGCCATGCTAGTTGTTGGCAATTGGATTCCAACATCTGGAAGACTATAGTTATTTCAATCCTCCTAGAATTGCTTATGGGAAAATAAGTCCTGCTTGCATTTAATGAATGTATTTCCAGATAGTTATATGGACATTATAAGGTTTAATTCTAAAGAAATTAAAATTTATTACTGAATTCAGTAAAATATTTCTGAATCACATGCCTGGAATGATACTGCACACCAGAAGTTAATGCTATACAATTTTACGTACATTTGTTCCGATGAAAAGTTTTAAATCATATTATATAAATTTAATATGACATGCATTTTCATGTATTCTATTCTATTCTATTCTATTAAATATCAAAACACCAATGCCTCAAAAGTATAAACAATTATATTACAACCTTTCTAAAGTATAAAGATTCTTCACTGATGCTGTTGCTTCTCACCGAAAGTTGTCTTGTAATGCATTTAGAATCTCTAAATTATTCTCAATAATGCATATTTTACATCTGGACACCGGCCAATTTTATTTAAACAGTCTTTCAAATAGATAAATCATATAGCTGGCTAAAAGAAAATGGCTAAAAGAGACCATCCAGTCAGAGCTGAAGAAGCTTCTTGGATGAGAAGGAAAATGTCTGCAAAGAAAAAACAGAAAATCCAGTTGCCTCTTGGGGGGGGAGGAAGCACCTTTGGGACTAAAAGAGTGGTTAAAAGCAGGGGTGAAATCCAAATTTTTTTACTACCGGTTCTGTGGGCATTGCTTGGTGGGCATGGTGTGGCTTGATGGGTGTGGCAGGGGAAGGATACTGCAAAATCTCCATTCCCACACCACTCCAGAGGAAAGATACTGCAAAATCCCCATTCCCTCCCCACTCGTGGAGGAAAAATATTGCAAAATCTCTATTTCCACCCCACTCTGGGGTCAGCCAGAGGTGGCATTTGCCAGTTCTCCGAACTACTCAAAATTTCCACTACCAGTTCTCCAGAACCTGTCAGAACCTGCTGGATTTCACCCCTGGTTAAAAGTGAATGCTGGCAAATTTTATCAAATTCGGCATTTATGAAGTCCATGCACAGAACAGAACCAGAACATGCTCATGTCTTTTGAACACTGAAAAGACTAAGGTAAAAGACATCAATCTAGGCAGGTCTTGTCTAACATGGTATCCTTTAGATGTACTGGGACTACAGCTCTCATAACTGATAATCAGAAGATGCAGAGAGAAGTTCAATATACGTGAATATATTGCTTCTATGGACTAGCAGTAAATTGACAGCGCTACCAGTTTTTAATACATCAATCAACAGTCATCTCTGAGTATAGTATTGAATAAAGCCACTTTTGCCCCTTCTTTACCAGTCTTTTATTTTGGTATTACAACACCCTTGTAAACTTGATTTCCCAATGCAGACCTTTTGCCCAGAACAAAATTTAATTGGATTTAATACTGACTGCATTCCAGAAGATAACCAACTTTTCCTACTTCTGGAAAAATTATGTGCATTTTATGAACTCTCTCAGTTCAACATTTGGAGTGTTTGTGTGACTAGACAAACCTGAACAGGCATCACTAGATCCCTAGAGAGATCCCTTGGTAAGAGAAGAGTTGTGTTATTCTATACTGGTAAAAAAAAATAACAGTAGCACCTTTTCTAACTAACATTTTATTAAAAGGCATAAGCATTCATGAGCTGCTGCTCACTTCATCAGATGCATAGAGCAAGTAAACCCAAGTAGGATTTAAATTGGGGTGATGCAGGCTGAAAACAGGCTATTTATGCAGGTACAGGTTACAGGTGAGACCAATTCCAAGTCCTTGTAAAAAAGGATCTTGGAATAGTAATTGATTAAGCCTGCCGAATTTACAGCAATTCAGCATATGTGACAACAGAGAAGAGAATGAAAATGCAATACTGTAATAGTACATCCGTATCAGAGAGATGTTCACATATGCGCCTTGCTCAGAAAGTGATTTATGAGTGCATGCTACTGCTAATACTGGTATATAAAATTATAAAATCATAAGCTGAATATGAGCCAGCAGCGTAATGTGGCTGTAAAGAAAGCAAATGAAGTTTTACATTGCATCAACCAAAGTATAAGTTCCAACTGTTGGCAAGCAATTGTTCTGGTTTATTGGTCAGCTTTCCCCTTGATTATTCCAGTTCTAGGCATCAAAGTTTCAGACAAATGCAAAACAGGACCAAACAAGGGCAACAAAGATGAGCGGTGGACTTACGATCATCCATATGAAGATAGGCTGAAAAGTATGTTTGGCCTTCAGAAAAGATGACTGAGGGGAATAGGATAGCACCTTTTCAAATGCCTAAAGGAAAGTCACACGGAAGAAGGTCAAGACCTGTTATTCCTTTCAGAGTGCAAGATACACTTTATAATGGATTTAAGTTACAACAATACAGATTCTGAATGAGTGTGAGTTAAAAAAAAAACCAACCTAAGAATAAAAAAATCAACCTTAAGAATAGTTCAACATTGGATTAATTACCCAGAGTTGGTAAACTTGCCTTCCGTTTCAGCAAACAGGCATCTGTTTGGATTGCTGTATTTTAAATTCTTGCATTGAGCAAGATGTTGAATTCAGTGGCTTAAATTGCTTCTTCCAGCTCTTATGATTTTATAATTTCAAATACCAGTATTAGCAGTAGCATGCACTCATAAATCACTTTCTGAGCAAGGTGCACATGTGAACATCTCTCTGATACTGATACTATTACAGTATTGCATTTTCATTCTCTGTTGTCACGTACGTTGAATTGCTGTAAATTCAGCAGGCTTATAATTATAAATTATCAATAGAGTTAAGAGTTCAGCTGGAGAGAAGACAGTCTACTCAGTTTAACTATAAAGGCATATGTTTATTGTTTGCTAGCATTGTTACATGAGCTAATTAATGGGAACTTTTTTTTTGTTTATAGTAAATCTGTGGTAATGAGATGCAACTATATGTCTGTCCAAATGTCTGCAGCTTACATTCTAGCAAAATTCCAAGAACAAAAAGTTCTAAATATCCCCTCTTCAGTTGTAGCAAAACACTCCAAAAGAACACATATGCATGTTTGGGATGGTTTCTGAACTTTGTCAGAATGAGATCATATCTATTTTTTTAGCTGCATCTATTCCGTAAGTAGGAACAACTGCACCTTCCTCCGCCAGCAGAAATAGTTATTTTTAAGTAAATGCAACACGTTATGTCATATCAAGTAGAAATGTCAGTTAAAAAAGACAACCCTGTTTATTTTATTTATTATAAAATATTATATTTGCTTCCTGCATTTCACACAACAAATGCTACCAAAGCAGCTTGCAAGTAGCTTTTAAAAACTCTAGAAAAGATCCAAGGAGCAAGATTTAAGTATAAAATGTATTAGGACTGGTAGGGCTAATGTCAGACAATCCCATGGGACAGGATAGTTCATCTGAATAACACCAGTATCTTCTATTTTCGTCATCTAGATCTGTCATTATGCTGACTGTCTTCTCGTAGAACTACTAGCTGAAGGCAGGTCAATTGGAGAAGAGAGACAGTCATGTTAATTCTGGCCCTTATATGTTTTCTTTGCTTGCTCTCTTGGGGCCCTTCCTACACAAAATACGTGTTGATAGAAATGGGCCTGGTAGAGGGTGTGGCAGTCCAGTGGAAATTGGGGAATGCACTTGACATTTGCCCATGTTGCAACTGGCCATTGGAAAAAAGCTGTTACTGTTGCCAAAGAGAACATCTCTATTTTCTAAAGCTTCATAGGAGAAATTATTTTAAGGAAACTACATGAAGGGGATAAGTGTTTTCCCCCACTCTTACTTGCATGCACAATTCAGCTGAAAACAGAGCCTCCTGTGCCTAGTATTAATTAATCTAAAATCCAGAAGAAGTTGTACATTAAACTTTAGCATACAATAGGAATTTTTTAAAATTCCTTTCCCATTCCGTTTGGAATAGATATGCAATAAAAATGGAACTGGGTTATTGTTGTCAAGCCTGGTTTTGATTTTGGTCAGATTTGAACCCTATAAGTTCATATAAGTGCTCAGAATAAGTTTTGCTGCAATTTTGTGCACTCTCTGTCTATGTCTCACCAAGAATTTTATGCTGCCATTTCTTCATGAGGTTTAAATACACACCATTTGAAAGACTGTGTCAAGCAAATATAATTACAGATATTGATCTTTAGGAGAGATAATTAAAACAACAACAACAGAGAGCCAGTTTGGTTTACTGGTTAAGGCACCAGACTAGAAACTGGGAGACCATGAATTCTAGTTCTGCCTTAGGCACAAAGCCATCTGGGTGACCTTGGGCCAGTCACTCTCTCAGAAGGCAATGGCAAACTATTCCTGAAAAACCTTGTCAAGAAAATTGCAGGGATTAATCGAGCAGTTGCCAGGAATCAATGTTTTGAAAGCATACATGCACAAATTAAAGACCTGGGTTCTGAGCTAATTTTGTTTCCGCAGACTGTCATTATAAATCGGGCCCCATGTCCAGGGGTGAAATTCAGCAGGTTCTGACAGGTTCTGGAGAATCAGTAGCAGAAATTTGGAGTAGTTTGGCAAATACCACCTCTGGCTGGCCCCAGAGTGGGGTGGGAATGGAGATTTTGCAATATCCTTCCCCTGGAGTTGGGTGGGAATGGAGATTTCGCTGTATCCTTCCCCTGGAGTGGGGTGGGAATGGGGATTTTGCAGTATCCTTCCCCTGGAGTGAGATAGGAATGGAGATTTTGCAGTATCCTTCCCCTGGAGTTGGGTGGGAATGGAGATTTCGCTGTATCCTTCCCCTGCCACACTCACTGAGCCACGCCCACAGAACCAGTAGTAAAAAAAATTTGAATTTCACCACTGCCCATGTCTTTCATACATTGCATGAAAATGGAAAGCTTGGAGCAACATGAGAACATTAAGAATTGTCTCAAGCAGATTAAACTGCTCAAAAGCAGACTCCTGAAAGAGAAAGCAATGGTGACAGCTTGAAGTGGTTGTCCCTTTCCCCTTTTCTGTTACCAGAAGAGGTGACCTTTAGGAATTACATTGTTTACTATTCGATTTTTAGAAGATTTACAGTTCCTTGGCCAACATCTAATTCTTTCATCCATCACTGACATTTGCTGCCAGATACAATGAAGCTGCTTGCTTCAAGCCAGTTGGATTGAGCTACCTTCTGTGGAGTGGTCCTTTGCTGTCAGAGCGAAATAGGGTTTTATGCATTTCCATCTTCTTTGAAGCTCTATCCAAACCAGTAATTTTAAAAGGAATTATACAGGAGCCATGGTATGTTACATTCTACTTGTATACAAAAAAAAGCTTGACATGGACATTTGTCTATTGGAATAGCCATCGAACTTATACAAATGAAATACTTTGTTTCCTGTTTACATGGATATATAACCTGTATAATGCAGGAAGAAATATTATAGGAAAGCAACTGAGAAACTGCTTTCAGAATTTTTCAAACTGCTTTCAATATCCTTTACAAAAGTTACCCAAATGTAATATTTAATTAGAACTATATGTAAATACACACAATAGGATATATAAATACAGTGATGGAACATCGGCAATAAGGTTCATCCCGAAACTACTTGAGGACAATCTGGCAACTTTTTAAAACTGAAAATCAACCTTTGCACCAATCAGAAACCATTGCACTGATAGCCGGGGCACATTGTGAAGCTACAAGGAACTACTACCTATATTAATACGTAGCACTTCTAAGAGCCAGGCAGAGAATGATATCTGAATTGCGTAGTATAGTTATGTATTGACACCAGAAGCCTGGTATCTGGAAATGCAAGAGAAAGAATATTTCCCATTGCTGTATAGAACCTCTGACTCTGTCAAATAGTTTTGATGGCCCTTGGAAAAAAACAACAACCCCACAGTCTTCCTTGTGGCTTATTCTGTCCTTTGAAGCATGACACTCCAAATGGAGAAGATATGGTGAGGAGAGTGGCAAGAGGATTCAGGTTAGTAAGTGCCCAGTGAAAGCAACCTTTTCTACCAACAATGAGACTTCTCCTTCCAACCCAAACTTTTCTCTGTTGAGTCTGCCATAATAGTTAGCCACTTTGCTGTGGCCATGATCTTCTTGAAGTTTCCTTAAAGTGCCTCTCTGAACCTATTAATAACCACAATAATAACAATTTCTGGTAGGACAAGTCCATCAAAGTCAACAGAGCTAAAGTTGTATTCCTAATAAACTACCCATTAGCTCCCTGTCCATTAGCTTAGACACATTAAAGACAGTGGAAGCTAGATCAAGTACGTATATCCAAGAAAACATGCTTTTGCTTGTGACAACATGAATTCACTGTCAAATCGGAGCACTTGTCATATTTTGCCTTGGGACCTCACTACCATTTTTGCTTCTACTGTGCAAGACACTTACTTTTTCCTCTCTTTTTTTTTATAGAATATCGGGTATTAGTTTAAGATGGTCAAATATGACCTTGAATTCAGGAATTGCCTGAGTGGAAGCTAGCTGATAAAAGTTTTTCTTGCTTCTCCTTCCATTGCAGCCTTCTCTGAAAGATCAGTCTAGGCTTCGCATCTTAACCAGGCTAGCTGTGGGTTAGTGTGAATTCTGCCCGATGTAAACTAACCTTCACATTTTAAATAAACTGGGATTTATACATTTGAATTATATGTGCAGACTTTTATCAGGAAATAGACATGTGGAAAATTATACTTCCCCCAGTCAAGTGGTAAAGTGGTA
Source organism: Grayia smithii (assembly GCA_032468115.1). Taxonomy (NCBI): domain Eukaryota; kingdom Metazoa; phylum Chordata; class Lepidosauria; order Squamata; family Grayiidae; genus Grayia; species Grayia smithii. The sequence goes on along the minus strand of JANHFM010004640.1, from coordinate 499,899 downwards.
TTTAAACCAGCTTCGTATTAGAGAAACCTTTCCCAACCAACTGTTATGTAGCTGAGCTGGATTTAATTGACTGCTGGCTAGAAAAGATGGGAGTTCCTGTTCAAAACATCTGGATGATGCCAGGTTGGTAATTGAGGAGACCTTTTATGTTGGCTCTGGCAGCTGAATTAAATAAGAGAGAAATATTGCTAATAGAGAAAGTCTATTTGTTTTTGTTTAACTAGACATATTCCCAGAGGTGTGATTGCTTTGGGAAGAAGAGATGCTTTCTAAATTTTCATCTTGTCTTAGACAGTCTGCCCTAAATTAAATGTCCATAACTGCCAACTATAAGTTTTTCCTCCTCTTCAAATTGCCATAGCAATTTTGCTGTGGTTACCTAAGCCAACAACTCCAAACACTATGCTGTTTGTGGTGTAGGGAATGTCATCTTCCTGTGTTCACACATTTCTCTCACTACCAGTGATTCATTTTTCCTACTGTCTATTCCTAATCTAAACCATCACAAGGAAAGACCACCTGTAGGCTCTAGTCTCCCAATTCATTGATGTCTTCTGTTATAATTAATCCTCTTAAATATCTGTATTTTTTAACTTATATATAAATTTGGTCTAGTGGTTTTATTTTTATTTATTTATTTTTCACATTTCTGAACCGCCCATCTCCCTCAGAGAGGGAAGCTAGGCTAGAGGATAGAAACCAGAAGAGTGTGGGTTTTAGTCCTGACGTAGGCATGAAAACTAGCTGGGAGATTTTGGGTCAGCTATTCTCTCTCAACTCAACCCAATTCACAGGATTGTTGTTGTTGTGGATGAAGGAAAATTCAGTACATTTGCCGTGAATTATTTATAAAAACAATAAAGGTAGGAAGTACATACATGCATACATATTAACAATAGGAAAATCTTGAAGGCATGGAGACACAAAGAGTAGATAGTCCTTGACATATGACTATAATTGAACCCAAATGTTATTAAGTGAGACATTTGTTAAGTGGGTTTGCCCCATTTTATGACCTTTCTTGCCACAGTTGTTAAGTGAATCACTGAAATTGATAAGTTAGCAACCCAGTTGTTAAGTGAACCCAGTGGCTTCCCCATTGACTTTGCTTGTCAGAAAGTTGTAAAAGGGGTTCACATGACCTTGGGAAACCACAGCGGTCATAAATATGAACCAGTTGCCATGCATTTTGATCACATGACCATGGGTATGCTACAAAGGTAACTGTGAAAAACAGTCATAAGTCACATTTTCAGTGCTATTGTAACTTTGAACGGTCACTAAACAAACTGTTGTAACCTGTACCTTTGTATACTTGCCTCAAGCCATAAGCAACTATCTTGCATGAGGGTAGGCCTATCTTATTTGGACTGCCAAAATCCAGGTGACTTTTAGGTGGCAGCAGCTATGGTTTATGCATCTCTTTACTGTCATCTAGTGGTGGTATAGATTTTTGCAGCTTAGACACGGTACAGTAGCCCAAGCAACTCCACTGCTATTGCTGCCACTTCCTCTTCTGCTCTCCAAGTCAACCGTCATTTCAATAGCACAAGACGCACTGGAAGCAGAGCCTGCAGAACCCCTTGCCTCTCCTGGTTCCTTTCTTTCTCTTCTTGCAGCCCCTTTCTTCTGGTGATAGGAAAGGAGGAGACAGAAGAGTTGTACCATTTCTTGCAGCGGTGGGATTCACTTACCTTCCCTACCGGTTCGCAAATGTGAACACATGCGCTTTGCTTGAACACACCTCGTCTGCACATGCAAATGGCCTGCGCATGTGCAGTGCTCATGTATTACGTCCGCGTGGGTGGGCGGAGCCTCCTGCAGTCACAGCTACCAGTTTACCCCATCCGGAAAGAACCGGCTGAATCCCACCACTGATTTCTTGGCTGCAAAAATCTGAATGATCATTAGCTGACAGGCAAAAGGGTTATGATATCTCTTCAAAGCCATCTCATCGTTGTCCCAATATTTGGAGCCCAAATATGGTATGTCTAAAAGAGAAAGATCTTCAAGCATCCAAGTGAAGGGAAATTATCTGAGGAGAAGGAATGTGAGTGTAGTCACCTGTGCGACCAAAGAGAAGGAAAGAGAGACTTTGGCTGACAGAGGAGGTAAGGGAAGATCTTTGCTTCCCTCAGATCTGCTGCTAAAATAGAAAGAAATAGTGTAGGAACTATCTGCTCCCTGATGCCTTCAACTGCATTAGCTCGATGGATGGGAAGTGCCCAAGTTCTCTCACCATTGTGGGAGAGGTGACAAATCTGAGAGGATGACCTTAAGTAGTATCTCTACTTAAGTCTCTGCCAAATAGAGTATCATAGCAATGTCTGAGCTACCATCTCCATCTATTTCAGGAGGACAATTTAAAAACCAAAGAGTAGTATATTTAATACTTTCCTCAGTGTACATTCACATGGCTTTCTCTTTTAGAATACCATTTTTAGAAGAAATGGTATCTCATAACCACAAATGCATCATCTATCCAAAAATGCAACATTCATGATGAGTAGCAATTGGGCCACTTCTGACATTGCTGTTGTATAGACCACATACAGGCAACTTCTAAGAAACAGGAAAAAATACCTTCAGGTTCAGGTTGAAAGGAGACCAAGTTGACTTTTATTTTATTTTCCAAAGGAAAAGGCTTACCAAAAAAAATCATGTGGATATGCTAGGTTTATATATGGTTTTGGGTGTGTCCTTGGAGGCATGTGATAGTCAATACAACAAAGGAGAAAATAATTAACATGCTTGTGTCTTTGAAGAAAGAGACCTTAGACTACATCAACAATTAAGAAATGAGAAAATGCTCTCAAATTTAATATCTGAAGTTAAAGCCACAAAAATATATAATTTCCCCATAACTGGATTATCTAATTATAGGGGGTGTGTAATTATAAACAAATTTATACAATTATATTGGTGATTAATGCCAACACTATAGAGAAAAAGTTGTAAAAATAATACTTTTCTATAACATGTCTACCCTTGTGCTGATCCTCCAGCAATCCTGGAAAAGAGCAAACCACAAAAATATTTCACACTCAAGGGCAGGGGTGATGTGTATTAGAATCATATTTTCAATCTACATGTTTGAATAGTACATTCTCCTATAACTATCTTAAAGAAAACAGCCAGCCAACCACTGTAAGTTGGAGAAACCACAATTATAAAATGGATCTCTTCCTAGTTTTTAAACCTGATCTTCCAATGTTGCCTTTTCCTTGGTCAGTTTTTGAATCTGAAGATCAACTTAATCTTGGCAAGTTTCCCAAATAATTTTTATTGGAATTTAAAAAGATACTGTAAATACCACCAACTTTCATGTTGATAGATCAAACCATACATTTGTCAAGGTAGCTTTGTTGCTTTTTCTTTATGGCAATAAGCTTCATACATCCTGAGCTCTTAATTTTAGACCTATTTTTAATACGATTATGGTTTCTAAATTTGAGCAGAGATATCAGAATTGGCTGAGATATCAGGAATTTCTTATAAGACAATCAACTGGCAAATTGAGGAGAGAGTACTTTAAGCAGAACTGATTAAAAAGAAAGATTAGAAAATAAAATAGACTGGACATCTGTTGTTCCACTTGAAAGTATATTGTTTTTATTTAAATATGATCCAAATGAATGCAAATACTAGACAATATATTGTGGCTTTGTAATTTTTCTTTTATAATGTTCCAGAGAATGAGAATCCAAAGTTAGAGAATATTTGCATTAAAAAAATATTTCCCTTTTTTAATGGACTGAGAATGCAATTCAGGACATATAAGATACATCCTGGACATTTTTTTAAAAAATCTCAACATTTTTTTTAGTCAAGAGTCAAGAACAAACAGCATTTCCCCTCAATTAAACTGCTCAATTTATTGATTTATTTTTTGGCCACTGAATTAGTGGCACAGGAGAGAAATTAAACACTTTCATTGGAAGCAACCCTTATCTTAAAGAACGTAAGGCAAAAGATGATGACACATGTTCAGCCATTGCCTCATTGCCCTTCGCATAAATTCTTGGTCAACAAATGGTTGCCAGCTGATGTTCTAGAAGTGTGTCTAACACTTCTAATATCATAATCTCCAGTTAGCATATTGGAAGGCTCTAGATCAGGGGTGAAATCCAGCAGGTTCTGACAGATTCTGGAGAACCGGTAGCGGAAATTTTGAGCAGTTTGGAGAACCAGCAAATACCACCTCTGGCTGGCCCCAGAGTGGGGTGGGAATGGA
>JANHFM010004640.1:484519-495565 GCA_032468115.1 Grayia smithii | reverse complement strand
ACTCTTACTGTTTCCATTTTGTATAGACAGGTTGGGCTGTCTACAACTCCACATTTAAAACAGCAAATTATGAACATTTTGTTTCTTTTATCAACACATTCTGTAATCAGTATTCTTTTAGCACTCTACATATGTGCAGGAGTATTTTCTAACAGGGGCTGCTACTGAATGGATATCTCCAACATGTGCCATTAAGAAAAGCCAGAGGATGTCTTTATCAGATTATTTTCTGTATAGTTGCAACCTTTTTCTAGAGACAATGCAGGAAAAAATGAAAGGGACTGTCTTCAGAATTCAAACCATTAGAACAGAACTCAAAAAGAGCGATGTTTGTGATGGAAATGCACCATTCTTACACAAACAGAATGCAAAGCCATGTGCTGCTTGAAAAATAAATGTACCCCAGAGTCAGGGAATTTAGAATTATGGTCCCCCAAACAACTATGAGGCAGCATACTGAGGCTTTTTTTGTTTCCCATAGTAACATTATGGCTCAGTACATGGATGAGTTATGGACCCGATGAGAGCTAGCATCCTGCATCTTTTGGTTTGACTTTTTAACACAGGTAGTTTAGCTTGGATATTTGCCCACGCACTCACCTTTCATGCCTGAGAAAGGAGGATGTGGATGTACAAAGCATCTTTCCTCCAGATTAGGGGGTAGAGTTACACAGGGTTTTCCCTCTGGCCTCATTAAACTGCTCTCCCTTAGCTTCCTTGCCTCTCCCGCCAAGCATTGCTGTCAATGGGAGAAACAGTTCCCAATTCTCTCCTTGGTGTGGTTTGGAGTGGAGAAGACAGAATGTGGGCCTCAGCCACCTTTCAAGTAAAGGGACAGGTCACTGTATTTATTTGCTGACTGGCATGAAGCCCTGTTGCGCCTGGGGGTTTTATTTATGGTTGGCAATGGTTAGCTCAATTTCATTAGATGCAGAGAGTGGTGGCAGAATCAGTATCACTCGGTGTAGAGAACTCTTAGTAAGGTTATTTAATAGGAACAAGAAATTCAACTTAAACCACAGAGAGTAGGGCTGTCTGTTTTTAAACTTATCAGCTGGTGAGAGGCTTCAGATCACCTCAGTATCTAATTTGGAGCCTTTTTTAAATTGTAGCTTCCCCCCCCCCCCCTCCTACTCTATTGCTCTATAGAGAGCAATAATTAAAAGTGGATTCCACTATTATACTGAGTTATGGTTTGTTTGACTCTGGCTGATTGAACAAATCACATTAAGACTTAGAATGTTGGTTGAATCCAGTCAACAGATGTGTTGCCGGTGTTTACACTCTCGCAACCTTTAAAGGTAGCATGATTGTCTTCTGCTCTCCCAACATAAATTGAGTGGTACAGGTGCTGTAGCAGACCGAATTCCCTCAGTTTGTTTTCATATAAGCAGGAAAGAAATGGAAGACAGAAGGAGGATTAAAACACCAAAAGTATGTCCCCTCATGAAGACCAAAAAGGGGGGAAAACTGGTCAGTTTTATCCATGTTTGTTTTGTCTGCATCATCGTATCCTTGGAAAATAATTGGGCTTGAATGCCCCTTTAAAGAACTCAGGGAATTTTTTTTTTTTTAAAGCCTAGGTTTAAATTATTCTTAACGGAAAACTGGAAAGAAATCCATTTGATACTGAGAACACGGAGATCTGGAATGTGCTCAAAGTGGCACAGAAAGCATGTGGAAGCGCTTTAGATCTTGAATTATTTTTCCCTTCTCTCTGTGTGCTCCCTTTGTGTAGCATTTTGTCTTAGGAATAGTTCTGGAGAGCACAAACATGCACACAGTTTTGTGATGTTCAGTAGGTCTGGTAAAACCTTGATTTAAAGCTAAAAGGCATTTTTCTAATCTCTAGCACAGGTTTCTTCGTATGTTGTATAACCTTTGCTCTTCCATTCAATCATGATTCTCTGAGATTGCCTGAACAAATCCCTGCAGTTTTCTCAGCAAGATTTTTCACAAGTGGCTTGCCATTGCCTCCTTCCTAGGGTCGAGAAAAAGTGACTGGCCCAAGGTTACTTAGCAGGTTTCATACCAAAATGGGACTAGAACTCACAGCTTCCTAGCCTGATGCCTAAACCACTACACCAAACTGGTTCTCGAATAACCTTCATAAGGGGGGAGACAATTCCTCATTTCTAACCTTCAAACTACTAATCCATATTTGAACAGAATGGGACTCAGTACCCAAATTAGGCCTAAATAAAGGAACAGGGACACGTTGGCTCAGTGGCTAAGACACTGAGCTTTTGATCAAAAGGTCAGCAGTTCGAATCCCTAGTGGTACGTAACAGGGTGAGCTCCCATTACTTGTCCCTGCTTCTGCCAACCTAGCACGTAAAAAATGCAAGTAGAAAAATAGGGACCACCTTTAGTGGGAAGGTAACAGTGTTCCGTGTGCCTTTGGCATTTAGTCATGCCGGCCACATGACCACGGAGATGTCTTCAAACAATGCTGGCTCTTCGGCTTTGAAAAGCACCACCCCCTAGAGTTGGGAACAACTAGTACACATGTGTGAGGGGAACCTTTACCTTTACCTATAAAGGAATATTCAAAGAGAAATGTAAAGAGGAAAGTAAGCCCCCAAAACCTACATATATCATTATTTTATTTGATGAAGTTTCTGTTTTAGGCTAAATATTATTAAAATGCTAAAATGTCTTTTATGTGATTATTTCACATTTCTAAAATCTAAAGATAAGTATTTTAGTTGTTTGAAGCCCAGATACCACATTAAACAAATCCTCCCGTTTTACGAGCGGAATCTGCACATTTTTACCTACAATTAAACACTAATTAAGTAATGTTTCTTGAGTTTGCTTTTCTCAGCCTGATGATTCCCCATCTTTGGGGATACATTTTCTAGAATTCTCAATCACCAGGATACTGATTTGTGCATGTACAATCAAGATATTTGGTTACATATGTTACATCTCCATGTGAACAAGTGAAAATAACCGATGTTTTCCTTTCAGAAAAAAAAAATGGTATGTATGGGTGAGTCAAGGTAACCTGCTGACAATAGAAGCCAGGGCAGAAATGTCATTACTTGCAAATGAGCCCTTTCATGGGGTTATATTGAAATTCTACCAAATTTAATAAAAGGAAACATAGATGCATTGTGCAGTATTGAACAAGGTGCTGGAGAAGTTTGCAAGAGCTCCTAGCCTTCCATGCATAAAATCCCACTTCTGTGGAAACATTAAAGACTACGAATTATTGCTTTGCCTTCATCTCTGCCAGGAATTACTTCTCTCTAGGCCTCTAAAAAAAAGCTAAAAAATAAATTGTTCATCTCTGGAACACACAGATGTTCATGCCAGGCATTAGGAAATCCTAGAAAAGTTACAGCCCAGCTCTCCCTAAAAGTCAGCCAGAATCATTCCATTAACACGTGCAGCCTAGTGATCAGAAATAAAACACAAAATATTCCTAACAAATACCAGGCAAAAAGATGTGCTTGCCAGAGATGCTAGCATCTTGTCAGATTCCTTGCTTTGCTTTGTGAACCACTCATGGAGATTTTTGTTTTTTCCCTAACAAGCCAGCTGGGTTTCCTGTTATCTTCCCTTTCTACCTCCCCACAATTACTCAGGGAGAAGATCAGGGGTGAAATCCAGCAGGTTCTGACAGGTTCTGGAGAACCGGTAGCGGAAAATTTGAGCAGTTTGGAGAACCAGCAAATACCACCTCTGGCTGGCCCCAGAGTGGGATGGGAATGGAGATTTTGCAATATCCTTGCCCCAAGAGTGGGGAAGGAATGGGGATTTTGCAGTATCCTTCCCCTGGAGTGGGGTGGGAATGGAGATTTTGGAGTATCCTTCCCCTGCCATGTCTACCAAGCCACACCCACCAAGCCACACCATGCCCACCAAGCCACGCCCACCGAACTGGTAATTAAAAAAAATGGATTTCACCACTACTCTAGATTGGCAAAAGCCTCTGAATTTAGGCATAGAATATATACTGCTCTGGAATTTCCTTAATGTAAGAAATGGACCTCATTCACTATAAATATAGATGATAGTAGAAGCCACATGGGACAATTTACTTTTTATTAACTCTGTTCGATGTAATGTCAAGATTGGATTCCAATAGAGCATATAATCCCAAGACTTTTTAAAAGTGTATTTATAGTTTAATTTTTCAGAATGCTATTGCAAGCATTAATTCTGAAGTCTAGCCAGTTGTGACAGACGAAAAATATGATGTTGAGTTTTAGGGGAGAAGCCTAAGCCAAAAGTTACATATCTTATGGAATCTTGATGGAGCTAAAGTTTAATAGCTTAACTGGCCAGGTGGTGATTTCAAGGATTTGTAAATGAGTATGGTGGGGGAACTGTCTGAAAGTAAGAGTGGAAATATAATGCATTAGTCAAGGTATTGTACTTGAGCTGTGGAGACCCAGATTCAAGTTCCTACTTGAGCATAAAGCTTGTTGAGTGACTTTGGGACAATCATTCTCTTGTAATCTAATCATCAAACAGGGTTTTTTTTTTAATGGAAACAACAATAGAGGTGATAGTCCCTCCCATGGTATGCTACATTGAGTGCTAATGAAAAGGTAGGATTGAAATGCAATAAATAAAAAAATAATTTTATCTCTAATTAGACGTTTATAGCTAATCCAATAGTTATGCCTTCTTTCAAGGAGCACCATTCAATTAATCCGGCGCCAGCCTACCTTATCTATCATTACCCTTAACATATGCCCTGTATAGGCATAGCCCTCAACAATTGAAAAAGGGATACTTTCATTTTGCCCGACTAGTTTTTTTTTAAAAAAAACCTCTAAAACTCATTCATTTCTCTTTGGCTCTACAGAATTGTTGCATAATACAAAACCTACTCGTGCTAATGCTTTGATGAACAGATATGCAGTACATGGACATTTCATAGCACCAAGTTCCTTGATAAATGTAAAGTGAATATTTGAAATGAAACTGGCACTCATTGAGTAACAAGAAACTGGTTCTGAGAAAATGCAGAATGGTTAGCAGGGCTTAATAGCTGACAACTATGTGGTTTTACAAAGATACAAGAGCATCTGAGTTGCCATAAAGTATTTTAGAGAGTTAGGTTGTTTTCAGAAAAGGCATATAACAACTGTGTTTGCACAACTATATGCCCATATGCAACTATACCACAGCCTATTAGATTAAACCAACTGCTTGGATTCATGTAACATATTCAATCATAAATCAAGTACATATGCAAACCAAAAATCAATCAACCAACATTCTAGCTAGCTTAATATATCACACAACCCAGCCAATGTGCCTTCACTCACAGGATATTCTTGGTAGTTCAGTTATAATCCACTGCTTCTTTCATCTTTGTACAAAAAGTGTGTAGGAGAAACTGAACAAGAGCTGCATATTGGCTGTGTTCACATGTGACCCCAATTCACCATGTGGTTCAACTGACCCTGGCTTGGTATATTGTCCATCAGAAGCTCAGCCTGATTGTGGATCCAGTTATAGTGGGTTGTTCAACAGATTACAATTAAAACCAACTATGGCATAACGTGAGAGTCAGTTTGGCATAATGGCTAAGACATCAGGCTAAAAACCAGGGGACTGTGAATTCAAGTTCTGCCTTAGGCATAAAGTTAGCTGGGCTAGTCACTTTCTTTCAGCCCTAGGAAGAAGGCAACAGCAAACCACTTCTGAAAAAAACATGCCTAGAAAACTGCCTGGGCTTGTCCATGCAATCTCTGAGAATCGAACACCATTGAATGAAAGAAAACAAAAGTGATAACATGATGCATAAACACAGTCGTTTTCTTTTGTCTGGCGAAAGCATCAGAAGCTCTCCACTGAAGGATCCTTAATGCAAAACCTTTGTTATAGGTCAGCATAAATTAGGAGTATCTTATTCTATGAACCTTGAACTAGACAGGGGTACATTGAATCCAGGGATACATTGAATCCATTGAATCCAAAGTTTGGTCAACTGAATTGGGTTAGGTGGGTTTTTATTATGTTAATTAACATGCTATTACACTAGAATCTAAATTAGGCTGCAAGTAGAGAGAATCTGAAAACAGTTTCTTGTTTGTTTGTTTTTAAACACATCTTAACTGCATAAGGTGTAAATAAAGTAGCATTATATGCTTATATTCATTTTTAGTAAGCAACCGATTTTAAAAAGCCAGGAGCAGTTATGTCTAACCGTGATGACGATAGGAATAAACTTGTTAAATACATGTGTGCTCACAATATCATAGTTTAAAAGCAGTAGAACGTTTGCAATGATGGTAAGAATACAATTAAGCTAGAAAGCTTTTTCTAAACCAAAACTAATGTATGTATGTATGTATGTATGTATACTAAACATTGTATAATATATTAACATTATAAGGTATATCAGTTTTTGTTTTGTTTTTAGAATTAGTAGAATCTTCCATGAGTCCATGATATACTTAGAGTAGTAAAATTCTAGAATTGGAAGGGGCCATTTAGACCACAAAACCCAATTTCTCGCTTGGTTCAGGAATCCAAATTAAAGCATAGCTTCCCAGACTGATAGATGGGGAAGCCCACTGTTTCTTTGGCTAATTGTTTCCACCATGAAATTGCCCTTATTGCACTAGCTGAGGTTTTTTTCTCACATTCAATTGGAGTCTGCTTTCCTGTAATGTCAATCCATTACTGCATATCCTGCACTTGATACAATGAAGGTCAGGACCTGTTCTTTTGTGTGACATCCTCTCACACATTTTAATGTGCTATCGTATCTACCCCCACGTCTTTCAGCCATGTCTTTCGGTCTTTTCTTTTCAAGGCTAAATGTTTCCAGATCCTTCCATCTCTCTCCATTGGACTTAGTTGCTAGTCTGATGGTCTGCCCTCCTCTGACCTTGTTCCAGTTTGTTTGAACCCTACTTAAGAGTTCTCATTCTAAAACTGGACACAATATTAAAGAGTAGGTTTGTCCAACAGAGAGTAAAGTTGAACTATTATTTCCTGTGATTTGTGCATTATATTTCTGTTGCTTAACAGAAATAAATGCAAACTGCATTTGCCTTTTTTTTTTTGACAGTCACATCACACTGCGGATCCATATTTTATTTACAATCAACTATAATTCTAAGATCTCCAAAACTATTGACAGATACCTTCCACTCTATTCTTGTGTGTTTGATTTCTGTTTTCTAAATGAATATCTTTTCATTTGTCTATTAAATACAATTATGTTATTTTTAGTCCATTTCTTTAACACGATATTCAGTCCTTTTTCTACTCTTAGGACTATTGTTATACTCATTTTGTGTCAACTGCAGATCTAATAAGCATCCTCTGCATCTCTATATCCAGATTTTTAATAATAAGATTAAATAACACCGAACTGGGTGATTTCCTACTCGATACCTCATGTCAGTTTCATCAGATGCCACTAACCAGTATTTTTTCTATAAAGTTTTGAACCATCTATTTAAAAGATGCCATCTAATACAGACACAATTTATTTAGTAGTTATTTTGTGTGCTACTTTGTCAAAAGCTTTGCTTAAGTCAAAGTGTTACATCTACAACGTTCCCACAATCTACTAAAAAGTTGTCCAACCAAAAATGGAAGACTAATCTAGCAATGGGAATTGTTTTCAAGGGAGGTAAGGGTTGTTGATATTAGCTCTAGAATACATGGTATCTGGCTTGTCTAAAGTTTCCTGCATTTTGCTTTCACCCTGTTTACAGACCGGAATAACTTTCGCCTCCTTCCAATTGCCTGGCATTTCATTAATTTTTCCAGATTTATTAAAGATAATATATATATAATTAAAGATAATATATATAAGATAATGTAAGATCAGGAAACTAAGTATTTTCTGAAGCAATTCTAGCCCTGAAGATTTAAATTAAATTCAAAATAAAGAGGTGTTCTCTGATCATATTTCTGTTAGCCCTAAGCTTCAATTCAAAGTGATTTCTCCCATTCCTCTTTGTCACAAATAGGAGTGAGGCTTTTTAGGATTCAACCTAGACAAACCTCAGTTGGCAAAGACCTTGTAAATCATTTTTTCTTTATTCTTGGCCTAACTCAAGAGAAAAAAGACTTCATTTCTTTTTCTGCTACGTAAGGTGGATCATGTAGGTAGCACTCAGCTTAAGTAGATCGTGTTTTTCCCTCCTGTTCAAGATTGCAGAGTGGCAGTCTGCAAAGGGATCAGAAGAGAGGTTAGGATGGGACAAAATATATTGCTGTGCTCTTTCAAGCTTAGTTATACCCGTCTGTACCTTCTGCTGTTATTAACGTGAGTGCGGCTAATTTAGAATGTAGTTTTGTATGTAGCAATGAATACAGGTAGTCCTTGACGTAGAACCATTCATTTAGTGAACATTCAAGTTACATTGGCACTAAAAAAAGTGATTTATGACCGTTTTTCACACTTATGACCATTGCAGCATCCCCATGGTCATGTGATCAAAATTCAGATGACTGGCAACTGGTTAATGTTTATGATGGTTGCAGTGTCTCAAAATCATGTGATCATCTTTGTAACAAAGTCAACGGGGAATCTCTTAACAACTGTGTTACTAACTTAATAACTGCAGCGATTCATTTAACAAGTGTGGCAAGAAAGAAAAATCAATTGTCTTGCTTAGCAACAGAAAATTTGGGCTCAGTTAAGGTCATAAGTCAAGGCCTACCTGTAAGGTCCCCTTTAGAGTTAATCAAGGGTGTCGGATAAACTTGGTTGGCCATCTCTGATGACTAACAGAATGTTGATTTTATTCTCTTTTTGGAATTCTGTGTTGATAAAGGTGATCCTTCAAAGTCTCTTCCTTCTTTATTTTTGATTATCTTCCCTTCACCCAAGCCTCTCCAGATTTTCAGTGGTTTTCAATTCCTCCTGGAACCTGCCTTCGTTGGGCAGATTAATCCACCTAAATCCAATTTAAATTTGCCTTTCATCATTTCTTTTCACCAACTTCAAAACTTCTTATCTGCCAGTTCATCCACCCATTTCAACTTCTTTTGCCCTCTCCCATCATAGTTCTATACATGTGAAAAACCCTTATCTGCTCCAGCTCAACTTTTTCCCAGATGAGCTTATCAACTTCGAAGTGCAGCTTGTGTGTCTGGGAGATGTCATGACAGGATAGCAGGCAGTACTTAATTGTTACTTTCTGTCACAAAATTCCCCCGTTTAGTGAGGGATTCCCTAAGATTTCCATTGGCTTCAATGATATCTTTTGCATGTAGCAATTTTGGGATCAGTTCCATATCTAGACAGAAAATCCACAACTTATTGCTGTTCCTTGGCTGATGGGAATTTGTGGGTGTAGCCTAATCTTCTCTTAATGTCTTTAATCTTTTCCAACCAAACAAATGGCTAGTGATTTCTGGCCACAGTTAATTCATAACCCCAAAGAGATCCCTAGAGAAATCTAAGTTTCCTTTTCTATGATACTGTTTATTCTTTTCTAGGTACAAGAATTTTTTAAAGGTTTAAAATTTGGTTTGAAAAAATCTGAAAGGAATTTTTGAAAGAACTGGATGTTCCCCATTCTCAAACTCTTGCTTAGTCTCAAAAACCATATCAGTTACATCAACATTCAAATCAAAAGGTTAAAATCCAACTTTTTAATACTGAATTATTAAACAAGGAAATTTAACCACTGTTTGCCATGCATGGACAAACCATAATCAGATCAGGCAAAATCTCATAGATGCTGAATGCTGCCTTTTGAACAGATAAAGGGAGTCTCATTGGATGGAAACTATCCCCATCCAGTCTTATTGCTATATAGGTAGCCCTCGACGTTCGACAACAATTGAGCCCCAAATTTATGTTGTTAAGTGAGACATTTGTTAAGTGAGTTTTGCCCCATGTTATGACTTTTCTTGCCTCACTTGTTAAGTTGATAAATTGCAGATGATAAATTGGCAATGCAGTTGTTAAGTGAATCTGGGTTTCCCCATTGACTTTACTTGTGAGAAGGTCACAATAGGTGATCCTGGGACACAGCAACAGTCTGTAAATATGAACCAGTTGCAAGCATCTGAATTTTGATCACATGATCATGGAGATGCCGCAAAGGTTGTAACTGTGAAAAACGGTCATAAGTCACTTTTTTCAATGCCGTTGTAACTTTAAACAATCACTAAATGAACTGTTGTAAGTCAAAGACTACCTGTAGAAAAAGCAAACCAGAATGCTTAGGCAATAGGGAAGCATATAATCCTTGTAAACCCCTTCAAGCAAGAAGTAGAAAACAAATGTTTTAAATAAACAGTGTGATTATGCAATTTATACTTTATATTTATATATTTTATATATATATATGTTTTCTGAGGTTTTCATGGGTGTTTGTATGTAGGTCTTTGGTCATTCAGGTTTTCTCCCGCGTAAAATTGGAAGTATCTGGGCAACGTTTCGACAAAGTCTCATCCGTCATCTTCAGGCTGGTATCTTCAGCTTCGTTCTCCTGGGAGAAGTGTGTGATAGTGGCTGTTCTTTCCTTTTTAAACTGCCAGTGGGGGTAGTTTTCTGTGGGTGGAGACTTGGCTGTGTTCTGACTGGGTGGAGGTGTGCTCTGATTGGGTGGGGGATTGGCTGTGCTCTGATTGGGTGGAGGTGTGTTTTGAGTGGGTGGGCCGGCCTCAGCTGCTCACTTGAACTCGTGAGTCGTGCTGCTTTTGTTTGGCTCACGTTGCCCAGATATTTCCAATTTTACGTGGGAGAAAACCCGAATGACCAAAGATATACAAACACCCGTGAAAACCTCAGAAAACACACACACACACACACACACACACGTGTGTGTGTGTGTTTTCTTTCTATAGCACCTGGTCTACCCAAATATGGGAGGGAGCATACTGCTTCCCTTTCAGCCTTCAGCCCCAACCCAGGGGCCATCCAGGCAGTCATTTTCACGGCAAACTATTTCCAGTCAAATTTATATTTGCTTTCTATATGCTGAGAAAGAAAAAAGCAGGCCAGGTTTGAATCCCAGAAGGGTATGGCTAGCTGATAAGAGCTAAATAGCTTGAAATAGATCTATACTAGTCTCCCTCTATTTCTTTCTCAGCAAATAGAAA
>JANHFM010004640.1:429320-451577 GCA_032468115.1 Grayia smithii | reverse complement strand
TCAACCTTGAGCCTGGTGAGATTTGAACCAACACTAATTGCTGGCATCTGGAACTAAGCTGAACACTTAGCCAGAGCATTAATTAGATGCGTCACCGAGGCTCTTTCCAGTAACATTGCCAAAGAAGCCAAGTTTTCATTCATCCTCTTGGTTTGATGAAGGCTGTTTCCAAGTCATACTCACATTGCTACCAAAATTGCTGAAAGCACTGTAGCTAAGCTAGCTAAGTTTGACAAGTATATCAGGTCATAAGGCCTGGTTATGAATGGTTATGAAACCATTTTCCAAAGCACAAGCTAAGGAACATTTTAGTTACAGTTTACAAGCAGTGCTTTTCCACTTCTCCCAACACAGATCTTTTCCTGGAAATAACATACTAAGCTTCATGGAGTATTCTGGTGATGACAGAGTTTCTGGGCCTTACCCAGCTAGGACTGGCCAAAACCATTTCAGGTTTGGAAATGCATCTTTTTTTTAAACATTGGACTACTCTTCCAGGCATCATTGTGATCTTAGAGATGTCATCAGTGAGAGCAGCACTGGCACAAACCATAAAAATAGATGCTCAGTCATAAATCTTTCTTTGGGAAAAGAAATGTATTTCTCCCTTAAATTCTTACTGAACATTTTGTTTTCTTCAAGCAAACGGGTAAAAGCACTCCTGTTTGCCTAAATAACTGGTCCTGCTGCTCCCATCCCAAACACTAATAGGTTTGTACGGAAACACAGATTCCTAGAGCAAATAAATACCATTTGTCTCTCTTTTCCTTGTTCTTGGTCCCAGAAAAAGAATTAAATTAGGCTAGGACTGGCATCTTCTTCTCTGGAAGTATTTGCTAGGAAACACTGACAAGTTTTCAAAGCTAAACTACAGCTTTTTTGGAGAAACAAAAAATATAAAAGTTCCCCTTTTCAGTCTTCCATAATGAACACAACACTCAGAATTAGTCTGAGATCAATGGGAAGAACCAAAGGAGAAAATAAAAAGCGAAAGATGCTCTTAGGCCACAACTACCCAGTGTTAGCTTAACTTCATGCAAGACTGGATTTAGGGCTAAATTTAACCCAAATGACTAGAAAAATTAACACTTGGAGAGAGCAGGGGTTTCTCATAATACACTAAATTCTGCTCTGTATTGGCCTTATTAAGCATTCTACAGGAATTGGGCATAAAATTATGAATACACTAGTTAAGTCAGAATCCTTTACCTTTGTATTGGATGTTGAACAAAATCTTGGTTTGCAGTGGATGAAAAAGGATTTGTTCTCTTTCCGATATTGGCTAGATCGCAACTTGTCAAGCTTCAGAACTAGGAAAACATGGAAAGAAATCCTTAAATTTCCTTGAGTATCCAATATGTGAAATTATTCGTTTATATTACTGAAATTCTCTACTGCCCCACCCTGGGTGGGTAATTGTAAGTGCCAGTGTATGTTTGTGTGGGGAGTTCAAAAACATCTATCAACCCATGCTGCATCAGCATAGTACTTTATGGTCCACACCCTTTAAATAAGGCCTTCATCTTTGGGGCAGCTACTTTTCAAAATAAGAGCTGAAACAATGGCAGTGCTTCCAGATAGATGATTAATTTCCTTCAGTTTGGGGGAGGTCTAATTTATTTTTGGTGGTGCTGGCGAATGCACTTATCCTATGTCTTATCCTCTAAAGGCTACACTGCATTATATTATTTTTGGGGAAAATGACAAATAGAACATGAGCCTCAGGAGACTTAGCCATATAAATCTGTGCATGTTTTTTTTTAATTGGCTCCTTGGGTACATAGTGTAATAGTTGCCACAAAAGACTGTCATAATCAGGAATAAAATTATGTGGGCTGATAGGAAGCAAGTGAGAGAGTAATGAATGCAGGAGCCATAGGAAAACCCAAGGCTGGTTGTATGTATCCTGTGATTGAATATTTAATTCATTGGGGGCAGGAGATGATAATTCTAATTCCAATAGTTACCCAATACTAATTCCCCTGCTCTTTTAATAAAACTATTAAGTTTTAGCAGTGATGCCAATAAATACTCCAACTCTCTTTTATGTGAGAGAAGGCAATATAAATTGGACAAATAAATAAATCGGTACTGGCTGTTGCCGTATTTTGGCTGCCATTGTTTTACAGTGCTCATAGTGCTGTTTTTTGGCCAAGGGATGATATAAATGACTCAGGCTTGCAGGTCACAAGAGTTTCCTCTAAATTGGAGAAACGGGTGCACTGCATGCCACTGTAACATCCTTTGTGATGATGGAGGCAAAGAAATTATATTTGGGTGGCAAGAAACTGCAACCCACAGAAAATCTTTGCAACTGGCAAGCAAAAGGCAGCAATCCATTTTTTTAGGAGTATAAGTAGGCCACAGATTTATTCAATTTAAAACATTATGAAGTCAAAGACGTAGGAGGTGGAGCACAAAGGGATTTGTCCCCTTATTTACCAGCGGATCTGGTCTGGCTGAGTTTTCTATTATGGGAGGCCCCAAGTCTGATTTCACACTGGGGATGAATTGTGGTTCACAAAACTAGCTGAAAAAGTCAAGGTAATCCCAGCATCTGCTAAGGTACTCACAGATACACAGTAATTTCATGTGTGTGTGTCTTAATTTGAATGAATGCTAGCAAAACAAGAGGAGTTTATAGTAGACATTAAAATAGGTATTTTTCTTGTAGAAAATATTCTGTCCAACTGCAACAGGGGATGATCAGGAACTAATAATCAAACCCTATGAAATGACTGAAGGAACTACCGTGTTTCCCCAAAAATAAGACATGTCCCGATAATAAGCCCAATTGGGGTTTTGAGTGCATGCGGGGCTGCGCATGAGGGGTGGGGTCAGACTGCTCTCCCCTGTCCTTTACTTTGGCTGGCTCCGCCAAACGCAGGCCCGTTTTCAAGTACCCAGCGTCTTTCTTTTGGGATCATCTGTTCCCAGTAGCCCAATGGAAGGGGAAGAGAGGAACTCTTCAACGGGTGAGGAAGGTTTGCACACTTCTGAGCAGAAACCCCCATCCCGACGGCTGGTCCATGTAGTGTGGCTTCACGAGAAAAGACACCCCCCCCCCCGTGTCTCCACGCAGCCCTCAACAGCTCGCAGCCTGTGTGGGGACGGTGCTTGGCAGGCAAGGCGGTCCAGGGTGGACACCTGTCTCCTGGAAAGGCGATGTGAGAGATGGGTCAAGCTGCTTGGAGATGCATGAGCGGGGAGGTCAGACTGCTCTCCTGTCTTAACTTTGGCTGCCTCTACCATGCGCAGGCTCGCTTTCAAGGACCTGGCGTCTTTCTAGAATCCTACTGAAGACACACTAACCTGCTCGCACACATCGTCGTACTGTAGGCAGAAAGAGGAGTACCAAAACACACCATTCCATTTCCTTCCTTCCCCACCTGCCATTCCCCCTTGCCAGGCAAGATCGGCAAGCCAGCTTTGGGGAGCTAAACGCGCTGCTGCCACCCAGAAAACAAAACAAAACATCTGAGTGGATGGCAGGTGCGTGTGTGGCATGTTTCCCCCCTTCTTTCCCCCTGCCTCACCTCCTCACCTCGTGCTGTTTGCACGGGAAACAACAAAAAAGCTGCCACGATTGCTAGAGGCAGCAGCCTGAGCGGCACCGGTGAAGCAGCTGTTCGGAGCTCTGGGGCCGAGGTTTAGGGATAAGACCCCTCGAAAGTAAGGCCAAGGTCATATTTCGGGGGTCAAAAGAAAATAAGACCCTGTCTTATTTTTGGAGAAACACAGTAGGAAATGTTTAGCCTTGAGAAAATTCTGGGGGATATGATAGCACTCCTGAAATACTGGATTTCATACACAAATCTCTACTGTTCCATAGTATAGAACATGGAACAGTGGAATAAAGACAACTATTTCATAGAGCAATTCAACAGCGAAACTAATTAGCCAGATGGGTGGACTGCTTTGTTGGCTACATTTAAGTGAAATTTAGATAGACATTAGTCAGAAATGCTTTGCTTTAGATACAAGAACATTGGGTAGAGTTTTGACTCACAAAGAGCCATTTTAGTTCTATGATATCCCAAACAAAGTTTATGTCAGACTTGGAAGCCATATTAGGTGGTTTCCAACCTGCCATTTCCCCAAATATTTTGTAATATTTATAACCCATCCAATCTTAACAGATCCTGAGTTGTAATTTTCTAAGTTTTCTAAATTAATCTTCAGCCAGTCTGGATGGCATTAAAAAAGGAATTCTTGTCTCCAAAGGAATGGATATTGAAGTCTGGAATAATCCCGATTTCAACAAAGGGTTGGGTAGTTCAGCTAACTGCAGTCAAGATACATATGATTAGGCTTTTTATCAGCGATAATGAACCAAGGTGCTTTACAACAATCAATAAATACAACAATAACATCAACAATGAATGAAGGGCCACTGATTTCCTGCCTTTGTCCTAAACTGAATTCACCAAATCATATTGTTATTAGGAAGTAGCTCTGGAAATGGAAAAACCTGAGTATAGTAAGATTTTGATCCATGTTGTCTTAGGATGAGAAGGATAAAGACTTTCACATCTCAGGAACTCGAACCCCTAGGTACCATAGCTTCCTCCTTTTTGCTTTGTACTCACCCTAGGAACTTTGTTAGAAGTTCAGAATGCAAACTGTTCAGTGCTAGAAAACATAGGTTCACAAAGCAATTAAACAAGCAATAGCTTTGCTGGCTGAGGAATTCTGGGAGTTGGAGTCCACAAGTCTTAAAGTTGACAAGGTTGGAGACCCCTGATATACAGCATTTTAAGAGGTCCCTGATCTCTGTTCGAAGAACAAACTCAGACATAGTAAACATTTGCAGCAGGGAGACAATTCTGTTATATTGAATGAATGACTTTCCCCACACCTACTGTCAAATTGAGGAGTTGGTAGGCAAACTTATATTGCTATTAGTATAAAACGCTGATAGTAAGTATTGCCTTATCTGTCCATTGTTTTGGTTTTCCATCCAACACAATATAAGACATTTTTTTCATATCAAGACAAATGCAAAAAAATAGGTTCATACATTCTCTTTAACCATATTCCTGATAAATTGCTTTTTATTTATTTGTATCCTGCCTTTATTATTTTTACACATAATAAAGCAGCAAATATATACAACGTACCTTCCTCCTCCTATTTTCCCCACAACAACCCTGTGAGGCGAGTTGGTCTGAGAGAGAGTGACTGGCCCAGGTGGATTTATGGGTAAGGCAGGACTGGAACTCATGATCTCTCGCTTTTACTTAATTAAAACCTTTGAATAAATGCTTTAACCTCATTGACAAACAGCTATTCAATAGTTTAGGATATTTCATTTGCAGAAGAAAAAAATCACCATGTTCTGTAGATTTCAAGTATGGGTAATTAATGGCAATCTTTCAATAAATTATTTTGCCCCTTTAATGGCTTGTCATTAGGATTAAATTATGAAGGAATGCCATATGCTTTCAATTAAATTTATTTTGTGGGTCAATTTCTTCACCAATACTCTTTTGTACAACTACTTTTATTCATGGATGTCTTTTTAAAATATAAACATAAAATTAAAAAAAGTCATTATTCTTGCACATTTTTCCACTTCCTCTTTAAAACATGTAAGATAATTTTTGAGCATCAAAGCCCTGCCAACTATCTATCACGCTCAATGTCTATTCTTGGCAGAGATGTGAAAGATTTAAAACCATTATATCACAATAAAGAGGAAATGATCCTACTTCCTTTGTAGACTTGTGTAACACATATTTCTATTGTTGGAACTTTACTAAAAATGAGTTCACCAATGATAATGTAACATAATCACTCTTGCAAACAATATCAGGAATGTTCGCACACTGCGCCTAGCCTAACGTTATCTAAAGGTGAATGATTTATCAAGAGAACCATCACCAGATAACAAAGAAAGCTAAGGTAGCTCCATTTAGAAGGGGACCATTCACCTCCTTTCTCATACCTTCTGACTTCATTTCCTTGTTCTCTGTTATCTGGAAGCCGAGTCAGTTGCATTAAAAAAATGCAATTCAGACAATTCAGGATTTTAACGACAAAAGTAACTTGAGTATAAAGTTTTATATTGAGTATAAAAAATATTTCAGATATTTTGCCTCAATTGTATTTGGTTGTACTGTTTTTCTGGCCACCTGCTAATGCTTAGACTACTGTTTTATTTAACAAAAAGTTCCAAATGTTTTATGAAACCTAATCTACCTTTCTAAGAATTAACAGTTAAAAAGATGCCCATTTGGCATCCTATTTAACAAACTAAATTATAGAAATATTTGCTCAAATCTTAATTGAACAATTATGATTAGCCCTGTAGAATAGGTGTTGAATGAAAAATAAAATTATAGTATTTCTAACTTTTTATTAGTATCATCAGAAATTATTAGCAAAAATGTTTCTATAGTTAGTACTGCAGCATTTGAATCATGCCTGAATTTCTTGTTGATTGAAGTAACTATTTATATATCATTCTAAGTATTTATGGAAAAGGTTTCCTATATTGTATAGTATGACAGCTTGGACTGTTTGATTTCAGCTATTCAAATTGTGTAGTACTAATCTAAATTCTTCATTTAAGGGGAAAAGCATAAAGTAACAATATTCTATGTATTTTCTACTAGTTTTCATTAAAAGTAAGACAAGTCTCCATTATATGCTGAGTACCACTCTCTAGCCAACCAATCTCCACAAAGATGGAGCTGGAGAAGATACAAATGAACAATTCAGTACTGTAATCAATAAAAATTGTGGGCTTTGATCTATGACAGAAAAAAGCAACTGAGCTGCAATAACTGGACAGTATATGAATACAAAATTTGGAACAAACAGTAAATTTACGACGAATACAAAAAATACTTATTTGTACAATGTAAACCCAAGTTATAGAACTGATCAAACAGATGCCAATATATTTTTGTAAACAAAGAGGTTACATTAATGGCTGTTAATTACAATAGCATAAAATGTTCACATTCAACAGCAATACAGTTAGAAGATCAATTGTTAGAAATAAAGAAATACCGGTAGAATCATTATATCATGCCTAGCAAGGAAAAGCTTTCCTACCAAGCCAGAGAGGCAGAGATTACAGTTTATGGGATGTATGCAGTCTGACTCTAAAACCCTTTTACAACTCCCACAGATTTCTAGATCAGATTTGGGTTTTTTTTGGCATGGGGCAAGATTTTGCCCTTAAAATAGCCACTAGCTATCAGCTCTGATCTGATCTACTTTTGAGGGGAGCTGCACATTTCTGGACTAAATCAAAAATTACTCATCTTTTGTTATGTAAGTCACAATTGGTTTGGTACATAGCGTATATTAAGCTAACCCATGGCAACTATATTAAGGCTGAGTGTGATGGACCAATCTAACAAAGGAGACCTTATCTTCCATTTTTAGATGACCATTTTTAGATACAAAGCTAGTATCCAACTCCAGCCCAGGCAAAGCTGCAGATATTGGTGTTACTAGATCCATGCTTGTGTTCTCTCTGTCTCTCACACAAATGCACACACATCCACATCCACATCCACATCCACACACACACACACACACACACACACACACACACACAGATCTTATGGAAATGAAGCTATAGGTGGTCTTGTACAGGTAGTCCTCAACTTACAATAGTTCTGTTTGAAGTTACATCGGCACTGAAAAAAGTGACTTATAACCGTTTTTCACACGTACGACCAGTGCAGCATTCCATGGTTACATGATCAAAATTCAGATGCTTGGCAACTGACTCATATTTACCATGGTTGCAGTGATCACCTTTTTCAACCTTCTGACAAGCTAACTCAATGGGGAAACCAGATTCACTTAACAATCTTTTTAATAACTTAATAACTGCAGTGATTCACTTAACAAATGTGTTAAGCGAGGTCGTAAAATGGGGCAATACTTACTTAACAAATGTCTCGCTTAGCATCATAAATTTTGGGCTCAATTGAGGCCATAAGACTGTCTGTATTCCTAAACCTGTGTTTTGAAAATGATTAGCACAAACTTTCTTGGCAAGTGTTGCTTTGTGTGTGAATACTTGCACACACAAAACTAAGCTAAGGAAAAGCATAAGCTAAGGAAAATACAACTGGGTCCTCTTGCTTTAAAAATCCCAGAAGATACCGTGTTTCCCCGAAAATAAGACCCTGTCTTATTTCAGGGGTTTTTTGAACCCTGAAACAAGCGCTTGGCCTTATTGCCATGCACTCAAAATAAGCCCAATTGGGCTTATTATCAGGGGATGTCTTATTTTGGGGTAAACTGGGTAGTTATTTCCACTTTTTATTCCCCCTTCCCTATTTCGAGGTTCCTGTTGATACAATCAAATCAAATAGCCCTTCCTTCCCACTTCCACCACGAACAGAAGTCTTCAATTGTTCATACCCATAAAGTGCACAACTATGGACAGAAGCCAATTACTTTTGCAGAGGGACAGATCTAATCTTTAAAAAAAAAAGGATCCTAAATAAAAAAGCAGGCATAATTTGTTCCATAAAATCCAAGCCAACGCAAATCACACATAACTGGGAAAGAACAAATATAACCAGAAAAACCTATTGGCAAATAGTAATGGTTGTAGGGTATGGAGAAATATTTATTTAAAAGATGCCTTTGAGTCTTTGATTTACTGAATGCTCATCAGTTCAAGCTAAAACTGGTGAAGCGTGCCAGCCTTGCCATTCCGTCTTTCCAAGAAATCGGATCTTCTTTTTCTCAAGTCTGATTCCTTAGCTGGTTGCTAAGTTCTTGCAGTTCCATCATCAAATTCTCCATTGCTGCCATTTCTTCAGCGAGGTCGCTGGAAACTTCATCACTTACAGCATCTGCAAAATTTTGCTACACAAAAAAGTTAAAAGCAATTTTTACGGGAAAACCTTAGTCTAAGTAAGGCACAAGATTAAAAAAATAATAATTCTAACCACAATCGTTTCCATAACTTCTGTGATCTTATTTCTTCATGGCATCTACACAACATTACTCCCATTCCAAAGGCAGCATGCTGGTGTTCCTCTGTGGGTAACAGATGAGGAATACCTCCCTATGCAATGTTAACCTGTTAGTTTTCAATCTGCAAGCCAAATGAAGCAGATTCTAACATTTGTGACAAAATTCTAAAAAAAAATGGGAAAAAGAGCAGAATTCTATTGCAAGGCACAATACAATCAGCTTTCAAAACAGATTCTTGAAGGATCTCAGTGCTAAGCCTTCTTGATGCACTTTGGATAAAATTCAGGATTTTTATTGCCTAGCAATCTGTTTCAAAAAGGAGGGTGAAAAACTGCTTTCCAGGCTTAAGGTTTCACATAGCTTTGAAGTGCTTATCATGGGCTTTGCTATAAAAACAATAGCAAGGCCAGGGCAAACATTAACATTCAAAATTAAATTACACTTACTCTCTATAGTTAATAAGATTTGTTCCACAATACATTAATAATTAGTTCACTCCTACTATCAATTACACCTTGCTGACAACTTTAGGAGAATTCTAAGGACCTTATCAAAGCCACTGGAGGCTAAACATATAGTCCTGGGTCTACACATTTTTATAAAGTCCTTATGTATGTAATCACTGTTTTTGTCAACTGTTCAGTAACCATGCTCTGAACACTGACATCAATGAAAGACAACATATTTTTAAAAATATTAGAATTGGGCATCAAAAGATCCCAATAATGGAAATGCTGGACAAGAAGTAAATGTCTCTCTCTGTTCCAGAGAACCTTTTAATGAAGTCTATCAGCCTTACCTTGGCTTTGGTGACCAAACCACGCAAGTTGAGTCGGGCAGAAGACAGTATTGGCAAGGCTTCTTGGTAATTAGTTTTCATTTTGCTGCATTTCATTGTGACTGGAGTTTTAAAAGGCAAAACAAAGTTGAGTGAATTCCACAATAATAGCGTGGTTGTTATAAATTACCACTCACCTCTCAGTTAACTTCGATCTGGGGAGAAAAAGCTTCCTAATTCATTAAAAGGATAAACATTAAACATAAGGCAATGGTTCGCAATTGTTATTACAAAAGCAATTACTGCCACTACAGCAATAATTTTATTCTCTCTAAAATACGCTGACTTTACATGTAGTCCAGAAGTATCACTGGGATGTAAAACTTTGTGATGTCATTTAAGGTTGCAGCCTAAGTTGCTGACTTGCAAGGATTATTTTTAATATATCTTATTTAATAATGCATACAAGTAGATTGTCTGCAACGAAACCTTGCAATAGTCCTATTCAGAATTCCAGCTAGCCCTGTCCTCTTCTATGATCTATCAACCAACATTGATTGTTCTCGAAATGTGTTTCCTATCTTTTAACAAAATATGCCAGCTAACATGCCATTAAATACTTCTTTCTCGTTTGTAAATGATGCTATTTTGGCTACCTAAGTGTCAGTGTCACAGTATTGGAATCTGCAAGCAAATGTTGCTGTGTGGAATAATCCATGTTATTCTTCCAGTCAGCCATGTCCTCTTTCACAATACTTCATTATCCTTCTCACCCCATGTTGGTTTTTACTCTTAGTTAAACTTACAATCAAATGTCAAATGTGTTCAATGCCCGAGATTATTTATATCTAGCTCTGCTATGGCATAAAACTAATCTCCCTTCCTTTCCCTTCCCTTCCCTTCCCTTCCTCCATCCATCCGTCCACTGCAGCTCAATAGAGCTTGAAAGTGCACATTTCCTTGCTCTCTCTTCTAGGTAGTGTTTGGGATTTTTAATTGTTTGCTTTTTGTACACACCCATGCAAATGCAGAATATAAAATAAGATACAAGCAACATGCTTTCTTTCTGTTTTCCATTTCATGAGGTTAAGGACATTTTGATTATTGCAGGATATCTCTGGTATCTTGAACCAAGAAAGAGATTATTTCATTTTGTTCTCAATATTTCGAAGTTAGAAAGGATGATGGCACCCAATTCTAAGTACCATGATTATCCAATTTTATATGGCTGCTCTATACCATCTACTATTTCATTCACTGTAGGGTAGCCCAATGTTTTGTGCTTCTGCATTCTTAATGAACATCAATGGCTTCCGATGGTTAGAAGTGTCATCAAAGGCATCTATAATCATGATGTCCACTTATCTGCTTTATCAGGACTCATGACTATCATGTTGCATCATGGCATCATGTTTTATATAAAGTCTTATAAATGAGAAAACCAAATGTAATGCCATCATTTTCAGAATCGGCCATTTAAACATCTAGCTTGTGTCCTAGAAACACTAGAATCTTCTAAATTCATTGTCATTTCCCCCTTTTTAAAAAATGAGATTTGGAACTGATGTTCAAACATGCATATATCAAAACCTCTATGCTGTGATGTCAATATCCCAACATTTAGCTCTGTGATCACACCAGATTTCAGTGTCTAAAACCTCAGCAAACTCTAGAAATTGTAAAGGGACTAAGTAAAGAAAATGAAAAAAAAAAAGATAAAGATTCAATGCCTTGATTCATCATGCTAGAATAAAATTTTATTTTATCCATCCCACACCTACCCCCCACTGTTTCTTCTGTTCCTAATAACAAGGACCCAGAACTGGGCTGCTTTCTCAACTTTTTGAGGCCTGGAGTCAACTTTTAATTTTAATTTCAACCTTTTCGTTATTGCTTACTTTCTGAAGTGGTAGAAGAAAAGCAGATAAATCTGCCCTTGAATCAAGCACAACTTATGATGACTACATAGAGAAAATAATGTGGTTTTTATGGCAATATAACAAAAGGTTTAGCAGATCTGCTAAGCTTCTAATCACTGACATGGCTGGCCAATTTTTTTTTTTTACTTCAGATAGTTGCTACATCTCACTTCCCCTTCCCTCAACTATTTCCCTGGAAATTATATTCAGGTGTATGGTCTGCTATGTCCACTGCTTATTGTTTTGATAAAAAGTACTTCAGAAATAGGTAATCAGCCATGATTTATGTCAACATTTCCATATAGGACATACCGTGTGCAAGTTCTAGAGCATCTCTGGCTACTTTCTTAAAAGAGGAAGTATCTTTGTCCCAGTCTCCTGATTGGATTTCACATTTGTATGCTTTGGTGAGATACTGCAATGCCTGCAAAGATAGAGGCATTGCTTTAGTTTTATGTGAACATGCAAATTCCCCCTCTATAAAGCATACTGACTGATAATACTTTATTAGTTCCTCAGCTTTAAAGCAGTCTCTTTCTTTGCAGCTGTAACACAGATGTTTTAGTTGTTTTTTTTCTCTCAAGTATGACAGACATATAAGTAGCATATGGTTAAGAGACAATTTTTAAGTTAAAAAAAAATCTCTGTCTAGACAGATGCATGTGACCCATATTTTGCTGGGTCATCGTATTTAAATGTATCTGAAAGTAAAAAAGCACTTGTATTTTCATAGAGCCATTGTATGCCTAAATAAGGTGCCAATTTTATTCTGAATTAATTTTGCAATTTGGAAAGAGCAATTTGGACTCTAAGGATAAGTAGAAATTTAAGAGAAAGGTCTAAAACTAAGCAGAAGCACAAATGAAGAAAGTTGCCTTTGGCAAGATGGGCAGCATATAAGTTAAATAAATAAAATAATAAATAAATGAACAGCAATAAAATAAGTCTAGCAGTTTTCTAAATCTAAACATTTAGTCTCTTATGCTAAAAAATTTTCAAATCCTTCTTGATAATGTTTCAAAGTTTAGCAATCTATTATACAACAGAATTTGGTATTTGTGGTTTATGTTAGTTTTTTCATAATTAATTGAACAGCATCCTGTTCAGATTACTCTAATTCACAAATGGAAAAAAATATGTTTACAGCAAAAGGTATATCGGCTAAGGGAATAACTTGGAAAGAAAGTGGGCAAAGGGGAGATCAGAAAAAGACATACCGTAAATTCCGGCGTATAAGATGACTTTTTAACCCATTAAAATTTTCAGATAAGTGGGGGGTCGTCTTATACGCCGGGTACTGACCTTGCAAGATGCATGGCTGGCAAGCTCTTTATATTAACTGGAAAAGTTGGGGGTCATCTTATACGCCCAGTCGTCTTATACGCCGGAATATATGGTATATATCACACAAGATGCAGAAAGTGTGAACAGGGATAATTTTATCTTACTCTCAATATTAGACTTCCTACTCATTCATTTAAGTTAAATTTGAGGAATTTCAGTACGAATAAAAGGAACTTAATTTTTATACCCGGTGCTCAGGTGGTGTTAACTGATGACACAGATAGCGATCACTATAATTTAATTATGAAAAAAGGGGTGGAGTAGGGCACTAATAACCTTGGAAAAAGGCTCTCATCTCTCCATAAATGAAAACACGACAGCAACATGAATTTGAGGGAAATTGACCTGGTTGTGCACATTAGACATTAAACGATAAACTGGTAAGTAGCTTTTGTGCTGTTGTTATCTGGTTTGCACAATTTAAAGCACTGGTGTCAAACTCAATTGCATCATGATGTATCGCAACATTTTTTGCCTTTGCTGAGTGTGGCCTGTGCATGACGCATCTGGCCTGTGGGCCGCCAGGTTGACACTTGGGCTTTAAAGCATGAAAGTATGATATATTTTTCAGAACCTAGTTAAGTTCATAGGGACATTTAAAAATTCCTGTGGCTCCCCAGAAAATTCCTGAGAAGGAATTTTCCACTGTGAAATGACTTCATGTTCTTCACACTGGGGGTTAAGAATACCAACTTGTTCAGTTTTAGCCTGGCAGTTCCCATCTGGAATGTGACTGCTGACATACCCAAATGAGTCTCTTATTTTATTTCTTTAGCCTTAAGTATGAACAGAAAACTATGGCTTGTATCTTTCCTAACAAGCAGTTTCATAAACCAAGATGAAGTCACAGCATATGGCTTTGACTTGTTAAGAAAGAAAAAAGTCAAGAGTTTCCACTTCATGCATACCATTAAACATACCATGGTTGGAACATGTCAGCAGTATCTGCTGGCAGGAAGAGCCAAGTGGGAGCAACTGGGCAATGTGCACAAACAACTTATTCATTAGAAATGTCGCACATTGTGATAACTTAATGTAGCCTATGAATTCCATTTCCTGATGCTCTACATGCCATCAATATTTGAGAGATGGAGATGATGGCAGTCAGGATACAGGCATTGGAAAAGCAAACAATGACACAATCTTGCATCAAAGCAAAACAGAACAAAATCAAACAAAACAAGAATTTACAGTATTATGATGTAAGCCATACAGCCATTTCACACTTTCAGTTGACACATTTTGATGCTCAACTAAATACAGAAACAGTCCGAGTGGCAAAAATAAACCAACCCTTCTTTAACAAAAATAGCTTGGTTCCAGATGCTTCCCTGACTTAAGAAACATAAAATGACATATGACTTTGACTCTTGGGAAATGGTTCCCTGAAATGGAATTTGCAAATCACCACGGAGGATGTCACTTGGGGGAGGATTAGGCAGGCTGGCATGTATCTCTATGAGGAACAGCCGCATGGCATGATACAGATGAGAAGAAAGAGTTATGTTACCATGAAGCTAGCTGACAGAAGATTTGAATTCAGGTAAAAGATTCAGGATGTGCATAAACAAACACCCATCAGAGCTCATTATTTTGGTGACACAGAAGGGTTCCTCCTCCCCTTCTTATTGCATAATATCTTGATGAGCAATTCAGAAACTTTTGTAATTGGATCTAGGGAACGATTCATGAAATCTTTGATATCTCATTGCGACATGTTTGCAAGTCACTCAGATCCTCTCTGAAAATAACAGTGATAGCAGAGACCTCCAGAACAATGTCTGCTCCTGTTTTATTACATGTTTTCAGTCATTGGTGCCTGAAGATATGGTCAAGGTGGTTTCTAAATGACCACTTATTTCTTCTTTTCTTTCCTCTTGTGCCTTATATTACTGAGGGGATGAGAAACTGATTTTAGAAAGTTACAAATGTCTCTCGGAAAATGTGGAAATAGTTCAGAGAATGTATCTATTACAAAATATAGCTGCATGATTATTAATGAATATGGAAATGAGATCAGATTATGGCAGTAAAATTATGACCTTTCTGGGTTCAATTCAAAGCACTGGCTTTAATCCTTAAAACCTCTTGCACTTTGGGACCAAGTTATCTGAAAAACCAATCCACCCCCACAGATTTATTGAAACCTTAAGAATCTCTGCTGAGATCTTCATCCAGGCCATCTCATAAATATATAAGGTGGTTGAATCTTTCACATTCTCCCACACTTTTAAAAAATTATGATTTTAGGGCTGTAAATTTAATCTACTTTTTAAAACTTGCCATTAAAAAAAATAATAATGATATGTAACAAGGGGAGAAATCTGCAGCCCTCAAGCTCTTCTTTGTGATCACTATGGCTGAAAATTGATAGAATTATATCTCATTATGTTAATGAAGGAAGCAATATGAAAACTGCAACAAAGGATCTGCAACAGACTTAACTAGGTTTAAAAATATGTCTAAAACAAGGAAAAAGGCTACATTTGCAGCCTTGTCATGCCTTGTGGCCCTTATGATCTTAAAAATGTTACATATGCCCCTGACTATCAAATGCTGTTCAAGCTCACTTTATAATTTAGTTATTATGTTTTCCTTTATGCTGCATGCTGTAATGTACTGTTTTTATTGTTTATTTATTTATTCATTTTTAGTAAAAACTACCTTTATCAAGACTGATATTTTTATTTGTTAAACTATTTTTTTTGAAAATATAAACTTTTATTAAATTGTTTGACATAACAATTATTTTAGTTTGATGGACTGTATTGCCCATCAGTCCTATATGGCAAATAAAAGAAGAATGATACTTCATTATCTGTTGGTACAGGTATTTCTCTTCCTTGTTCTATTGTAATGGAACCAGATAACTTAAACAGTGTTTCTCAACCTTGGCACTTTAAGCGGTGTGGACTTCAACTCCCAGAATTCCACAGCCAGCGCAGCACAATTCTGGGAGTCCATATTGCTTAAAAGGTTGAGAAAGGAGTTAAGTTCCACAATATTTTGAATGCTGCAAACATCACTTTACATTCAGTTTAATGCTTCTTTTATATCAAAACCGAGAGGGAGTAACACCTACCCCCTACAAGACTTAAGGATAAATCTGAATGTGTCCTGTCAATTTGGATGGTGGGCAGAGTCTATTAGAACTCAGGAAAATCAGATGTTCAAGGCTCAACTCCCCTTCTCAGGTGGTCTTTGAAAAAGAGAAGAGGGAAATTCAGATTTTGCTTTTGATGTTTTGTCTTTCATTCCAAGAATAAAGAGGCTCTCTTCTCAGTCTAATTTCTGCCAAGTGAGAAAAGCAGCCCAGCCCAGAGGAAAGTTGGAGAATCATCAGAAAATAGTTACCTAGGAAAATGTGGAGCTAATTCAGATTATGATAATTTTCTTTATGTTATAGATTGATCTGAGCTGTTTCTCTGCATTCTTATTTCTATCTCAATTTTGTCCATGTATGGATGTGTATTTCTGCCAGGAAGATTAGCCATTGAGTTAAGTTCTGTCGGAGTAATGATAATTTGTCACTTTTCTCCATTGTCTTTAACACTTATTTAGTTCCTTAACCTTAATACTGTACAAGTTATAAAGAACTCTGACTTTACTCAATTAACCCATTCATTCTGAAAGGTCTTTAACTTTAGAAATGCCCTGTCAAATTTTCCTGAAAAAAGAAGTGGGGATGTTTTCCAATTCTGTTCTCTGTAATTCAAACCAAAACAAAGGGGACTTGAACCCTTTGGTGGATCATGGCAGCAAACCAAAATGACTCTCCATTTGAAAAAATAGGGGGGGGAAAGGGGGGGGGAGGAAATAGATCCAGGAAACTAGACAGATCAGCCTGACCTCAATACCCGGGAAGATTCTGGAAAAGATAATCAAGCAACGAATCAGCAAACACCTAGAAGCAAACAAAGTAATAACCAAAAGCCAACATGGATTTGTCAAAAACAGTTCATGCCAGACAAATCTTATTTCATTCTTTGACAAAGTGACAAACTAGTGGACCAGAGGAATGCTGTTGATACAGTTTACTTGGACTTCAGTAAGGCATTTGACAAAGTAGACCATAACCTACGTTGATAAAATAGAAAAATGTGGGTTAGACAGCATCACACCAGATAGTTGGTCAGCCAGCATCGTAACTGGCTGACCAACTGCACTCAATGTGTAGTCCTCAATGGAACTGCATCTACATGAAGGGAGGTATGCAGTGGGGTACCCCAGGGCTCTGTTTTAGGCCCAGTACTCTTCAACATATTCATCAATGATTTGGACGAGGGGATAGATGTGGAACTCATCAAATTTGCAGACAACACCAAGCTAGCAGGAATAGCCAACACTCCGGAAGATAGGCTTAAGATACAGCAGGATTTTGACAGACATGAACACCCGTGGCACGCGTAGCCATATTGGTGGACATGTGAGCTCAGCTCTGGCATGCATGCGCACACTGGCCAGCTGATTTTCGGGCCTTCTGGGCCCACCTGCAATAGGGAAACAGGCTGTTTCCTACCTCCGGAGGGCCTGGTGGGGATGGGGAAGGCCCATTTTTTTTGGTCTACTCATGCTCCAGAGCCTTTCTAGGAGCCCCACAGGCAGTGGGCAAACGGGCTGTTTCCGGCCTCCAGAAGACCTCCGGGGAAGTGGGGAAGGCCATTTTGGTCCTCCCAAGGCTCCTAGAAAGGCTGTGGAGCCTGAGGAAAGCAAAAAACAGGCCTTCTGGTCCACTGGAAGTTGGCAAATGGGCTGTTTTTGTCCTCCAGAAGGCCTCGAGGGGGGAGGAAAGGCCGTTTTCACCCTCCCCCCAAGCTCCTACAAAAGCTCTGAAGCCTGGTGAGAGCAAAAAATGGGCCTACCGGGCCCACCATGCCAAAAGGAGGGGGGAGCACAGGGAGGGGGGGTGTCGCATGCGCATGCACGGGGCGGGGCACATAGAATTATGGGTGTGGGCACATGCACGACCCCCACTTTTGACACACAATGACAAAAAGGTTCGCCATCGCTGTCCTAGATATTTTGGCAAACCTACAGTTTCAGTGTCAAAAAAGGGGGGGTGAGGGGTTCTCATATTTTTTAGCAGTTTTTATGATATATAGTGCAATTTTGAAGTTTTGTATTATTCTATACTAAACTGGGGGACTGTTTATATTTGAGTCTGACAAGCTCTCTTTGGTCATTGTGAATTAGCAATAATATTAATTTATATTTTGTTGCTGGGATACTAGAACTCAACAGTTTAAAACAAGAAAGCTGAAGTCACATCAAGGAAACGATTCATCTTGAATCTTGAGTTCTGAAGTGAGAAACTGGAGTTATTTATGCGAGATTTATGCAATCTGGAAAAAAAAAACTGAGAATGATTTAGCCAAAATAGATAGCCTCAGTGGAAAGCACACAGTTTAGCTATTGGTTTCCTTTGGCAGTGGATAAAGATGCTACAACATTTAATCAACATCACATCACAAAAACAAATGTGCATATTTCAACTTTTTCACTATTTCTTCATCTTGCTTTATTCATTACTGCTTGATAAATCCTTCTAACTTTTTTGGGGGCAATGTAAGGGCTACAACAAAAAGAAAACTAAAATTAGAAAAAAACTTTATTCAATGAATGGAGGTACTGTAGGGAACCAAGCTTTTTTGGTTCTTTTGGTTTTATTTCACGGAATATATGTATGAAAAGAATGCTGGAGTGGGGTTACATGACTGCATCACTTAGCAATGACAATTTTAGCAGTTCTGGATGCCACCATTAAGCACTGACTATGTGGGTCAATAAGTAAGGACATCACATGATCGTGATTTCTGACTTCCTGACACATTTCTCATTGACTTTGCTTGTGGGAAGCTGGAAGGGAATGTTGGAAATCACAATCAAACAACCACAGATCATTGCAATGTCATAATCACAAGCTGGGTGCCTGGATGGCGATCATGTGACCACAGGGATGCTGCAATGGTTGGAACTCCAAGGACCAGTTATAAGTCCTCTTTGTCCAGCAACACTGGTTGCAAGTTGGAATAGTTGCTAAACTACAGTCACTGAATATAACCCGACTACCACCTGTATCCAAAGCTGGGCTTTATGGTAAAAAATACTGAAAGCTAATTATATTGTCAGTAGCTTCAGTAAAGCAATGGCATTTTTGAATGCTCGCAAACACAAAGACAGGGAGAATTAAAATATAATGTAGTTTCTATGCAAGAAATCAAGAATAAAACTTTTCTCTGTTATTACAAAACACTCCTTCAATAGATTCAAGCTCACTATCTGATGTACTAGTGAATATTTCCAGGTGACATATTTATACAAGATGAACATGAACTTTGTTTCCATTCCCAATCTCAGTTTCTGAGGTAATATAGCAAGAATGGATAAAGAAAAATAAAGAAAAACAAATTTCATTCTCCAAAGGTAATTATGAAAATTCTTATTCAAGATTGCAACCTGTTATTTTTATGACATTATGACCAATGTCAACTTTTAAGATGTCCATTCTTTGTTATGGTGGAATCTACATTTTCATTGCAGATTATGGGGTTTTACTACTAGTCCTGTTCTTTGTGTTCTGTGCCTCAAATGTCAAAATAATCCTAAGTACAATAAAACATTTTCACAAATCAAGGGTGAGCTTTTTTGTTGTTCTCCATAATGGGCCCCCAAGAATTCACAAAAAGGATTGAATGATATACATTGTCTGGGTCAATGATTTCATCAATATTTAGGGAAGTATTGCCCAGTATAAACCCATGATCATGAAACAATATTTTGACAGTGTTGCAGTTCTAAAATTATACATCTGAAGGAAAAGGTTTTTTGGAACGCAAGAGTTGAAATAGGCCATTTAGTCCATCAAATTTCAATTCAAAAATACAAATTAATTTACAAATAAAACATCTTAGAAATGCCTATCAAGCTTCTGAATGAACATCTCTCACTAAGAGAGCCCATTGGCCCATAAAATGAATGTTAATCAGTTATAGGAAAGATAAAACTATAAACCATTATGTCTGTCCACTGTGGGAACAACATCTGCCGACAAAATGGATGATTTCTCCTGCTGTTTGCACATATACCTAAATCTTCTCCAGATGGTTGGGAGATTTCTGGAGTTGATTTAGTAGATATTGGAGGATACAATGGTCGAGTAGAGAGACACCAACGGAAAAATTATTTTATCAGCAGAAGTTCACTGGTGTAATATTGGATACAGGCCACAAGCAAAAACACTCCTTGTTTTAAAGGAATATTTATTATTTCCTCTCTTACATGGGGAAGTCTCTTCCAATGGCAATTCTACTGTCTCAAATGTAGCCTACGAATGCATTTAAAATGGGAGGGAAAGTGAAATTACAGAGAAAATATAATGAATTTCTAGATTAAGACTTGGTGCAAAAAATACCACATACTAACTTTATTTACTAGGTTATAAAGAGGGAGAAACTCTACAGTTTGAAAGGGAAACCAATAGGAATAGTGAACAATTTTATTTTGCCTTTCAGATTGTAACCCCCCAATGTTTGCCAAAAATCAGGACAATAAATTTTCATGATTGCCACCAGGAGGTAAGAAATTACATGGGGAGAAAAATAAATCCTTTCTTTGTGGCAAGTATGTACTCTCCTACCCCCACAAGAACAGAACAAAACAGAAAAGACAAAGGAAATACAAATATATGATCGTAAGGGAGACAAAGTAATACAAGTGAAGAACAAATTGGGGACAAAATTGTATAGTAAAACACATAAAAACCTTCCTTGTCTTTTTCTTTTTCCTGATTAATCTCTTGTCCATCTCCCACACAGGACTCCCATGTCTACCTAGCATTTCTAATGTTATTTATTATACGTTTCCCTTTCATTTTCTGCATTCTGCTAAGCATCTCGTTCTACTCACAAGTCTACTTCTCACTCATCTTTCTTATCTTTGTTCTTTTTTTTTCTATAGTTTTCTCAGTCCTCTCCATATATGGAAGAAAGGTGTCTCACACACTCCTCGGAGAAAGATACAGCTGCAGTACAATAGTTATGTGTCAGTAATGCTAAAGGATCAGACTGACCTCATCAAACAGCTTTATAATAAATGATCCCATACGTGGGACTTCTATTGCCTTTTACTAAATGGTAACAGTTTAATAATTGGAAACATTCTCTTCCGCCAAAGGCTGCTGCATTGAGATAATGATTCAGCTATTGGAATTCCAAAGGAAGCTTGAAATGTATAAATCATTCTGCAGAAGACATATTGCTTAAAAGTAATAGTTAGCACTTAGGTACAAACACTAGAATGAAAGATTAAAAAACTGGAGAGAGCATTCCCTATGTCTAATAAATTCTTTGATTCTGTGATTAGTACATCTAAATAAATAATTATCTTAAGCAAATCTGGAATCACAAGAAATTATTAAATTCATCTCTGCCTGAATGTATATTTTTCATGCAAGAGGGAAAAGTCTATTATTTTATCTCGCTGCTCCCTTAATTGTTTTTCTCTTGTTATCAATCTTTAAAATAAGTAGCCTTGCTAATCAAGTTACCAAACAAAGAGTTGCTAATGGAATGTGAAATTCAAGCAAAAAATATTTCATGAATCAATTATATTTTCACAAAGGATACATCCAAAACCTTAATATCACCATGAAAACACACCTGAGTCTTTTCTGATATGAGAAGCATATTCTGCCATTAAGGTTTACCTTTTCTATGTCTTCGCAGTTCTCATTCTGCCCATTTTCGTAAAGCCTGGCATATAATCTCCAGATTTCTCCATCACTTGTCACTCGAGAAGTCACTCTCCCAAAGAGGGCCTGCAGTTTTCCCTTTAATCCTTTGGCTGTCTCCCCATTTCGGTCACCTACTCCATCCATGACTACTTTTACCAGAATCTTAAGCACCTTAAAGAGAAGTAAATTGTTAGTTATAGTCTGACTTCCATAATGTTTGCTAATACATCGTTCAGTTGATCAGAGCTGGAATTAATATCTTAAATGACTGGAGTAATGTATTAAAATAGTAATCTATCTGAAGATGGCACAAGATGTTATAATTGCATAAGAGCATTATCTAATTATTTCCTCTGATATAATATAATATTGATAAATATTATAACCAATATAATTATAAAACAAGAGAGTTATCTCTTTAATTCAGTGGTGGGTTGTTCCCGGTTTGGCCCGGTTTGCGTGAACCGGTAGCGGTGACAATGTGATGTCACCGAACCGGTTCGTCACGGCCGGGAGCTAGGCCCACCCAC
>JANHFM010004640.1:380158-390777 GCA_032468115.1 Grayia smithii | reverse complement strand
AGAGGACAGGAAGGCCTGGAGGAACGTTGTCCATGGGGTCGTGATGGGTCGGACACGACTTCACAACTAACAACAACAATAAGCCTTCATCTAATATTTAAAACATTATAGCAATCAACAGTAGTCACAGACTGCATCCTTTCACATATCCTTTGCTAGTCTTATTCTGCTATATGTTTTATGGTCAGAGTAAGTCTGGAGGATAATGTGCACTATATTTAATTTCCATGCCTAGGATTCTGATGGATGGAACAGGAAAGTCTTGAAAAATTATTTCAAACTTTTCAACTTTTTAAAAAGTAAAAATATATGATCATGTATCTAGACTGGTTAGACCTTTAATTATCTTTTAATAGACTTTGTAAGAGGAAGAGAAGTATTAATCTAGGCAGCAGGATGACAGCCAAGTTAACATATCAAGTAGAGGCAAAGACCTCTATTAATGAATAAGCGAAGATTATTATGAATTATTTCATTTGGGAAACAAATTCTATTAATCTTAACATACATCTGTACTGGGGAAGAATTTACTAGCCAAAACCATCAGTCACAAAGAAGCTAATTCTACAAGCTCCAGAATGTCCTGTTTCTCAAACAATTGTTAAAACTAGGAAAGATATTCTTTATCTTAAATCTTGTAGGATCCCAGGGGGCATTCCGGGATGTCCAAGTTTTCTGCTACTGCCAGACTCAAAGTAGATCAAAACTTCCCAGCTTTATCACAACAATGGTGATCTGGAATTGAGGAAATAGGTATCTATACTGTGATGCAACTAGCTGATTTTGGAATCTAAACTCAATGGATTTATCTTTAGTCCAACTTTAATAACTTTATACTGTATTTGGAATTAAGCCCCTTTTTTTAGAAAAATAAGAGTTTTTAAAATAGACCACCTTCTATACGTCATAAATGTTCTGCTTCTTTATCTCTCTCTTTGTAAACAGAAAGGATTGTGTGCTGGACCATAGAATGATCTCAACAATCCATGTATCAATGGCCGGTTGTTTGTTGCTGCCTGCTGCTCTCTAGTGGTCAAAGATCGATCCAGGGATTTAACTGAAGTTGCACCATTATATCATGCTATCATGGCTGTATGACTTTCTACCAACTTTTAAGTCTGCCAGCAGTGCTTATCTTCTTCAACTAAATATTTAAATGCTTTGCAGACTAAACCAGAAAACATAACTGGAATTCTGAGAACAGGTTTTGGCTTCATTCATAAAATGGTAGCCATAGTTGCTATGAACAGTCACTAAACAAAAACTGATCAAAAGACAAACAAATAAAAGAGCTCTCCATAAGCCTCTCTGGATTCCCAGGATATTTCCTACTTCCCTAGTCCTTTTATTTTGTCCTGAGCAAGTTCTCGTACTTTTAAATTATCTAGGGAACATTTATAATTGGATAGTATTATAAATACTGAAAAACATACACCCAGTTCTTCAATTACTTTAACTATCTTTAGGTTAGAGTTAACGATTTTTTTAAACTTTAATTTACGTCTTTGAAAAACTCACATGTAAGAACTTTGGAAATAAGCATTAAGAAGAATGTAGGAATTTGGTATTTCCACTAACTATTCAGATTTTATATATTCCACAGAAATGAATGCAGTAATTGCCGTTGGTTAAAGATTTATCTCTTCAGAGCTATTTTATGAATACATAGCAATATACTATTTCATAAGATACATTTGGAAATAAAGTAGAAGGGAACAAATATTAAATACTGTAATTTGGGCTTTTGTATTATGAACAGATATAATTTAATGTAGTAAGAAAATTAGACATTTTAAAAGATGGAATCAAGTGAGAATCTAAGCTCCATTCAGTACCCAAGATGTTACCTAGTTTGGGTAATGAAGTGACTGCAAGAAAACAACCAAGCTCAGAGAGCACCCAGAACCCTCATGTCAGTGGTGGGATTCAAATTTTTTTACTACCGGTTCTGTGGGCGTGGCTTGGTAGGCATGGCATGGCTTGGTGGGCGTGGCTTGGTGGGCGTGGCACGGGAATGATACTATAAAATCTCCATTCCCTCCCCACTCTAGGGAAGGTTACTGCAAAATCCCCATTTCCTCCCGATCAGCTGGGACTAGGGAGACAGAGAATAGATGGGGGCAGGGCCAGACAGAGGTGGCATTTACCCAGTTCTCCGAATTACTCAAAATTTCTGCTACCATTTCTCCAGAACTGGTCAGAACCTGCTGTATACCACCTCTGCCTCATGTCAATCCTGAGCCTCAAATATTCTCCTTTATTGGTTCCATTCAGATAGTTAACAGAAATATGATAGAACTAGGGAGAAAATATGTAATCAGCCATAATTCTGACTTCTTCGAGATTGAGACAATATAACTACATTAAGTCGCCTAAGGTCCATGTTTATTAGAAAATATCACAGATGCAATTTTATCATTTTTCTTGCAAAGGATTATAAAATTAGAGCAGCTCTTTTCAGTGAGTTCTCCTAGAATATAAGATTTTTGTAGTGTAGCAGGGCAAGTCTTAATGATATCAGTGCTGGAAGAAAAGAGCCATTCTTCAACCTTATTTTCCCCCCAAGACAAATGCTACTAACATCCAATCAGACTATGCTGCTATTTCTGCCTCTGAAGCCATGCTCCTGCACCATCGAAACAGCTTTTTTATACAGCAGGAACAGCGTGCAATTTGCTACAACTAGCTTGTTCGATGCTAAAAAGCAAACCCAACTTAAGTCTCCAGTCTAATCTGCACAAAGGGACAGTTTAATTAGAAACAGTGCTTTTCCAGATTTTGCTTTATCTAATCTTTTAGCCACTGTGCCAGACTTCTAACATTACATCATTAAAAATAAATCATAAGAATTGCCTCACTGGATTAGACTAAAGGGTCTTGCTATTCCAGGACTGCAAAAAAAAAAAAAAATGTTCAAGAGGAACTTTTAAAAAATATCTGCATCTATATAGATAGAAAATACATATTTCTAATATTTTCAGATTAGCGAACTATTTGGGTTTTTTTAAAAAGCAATTTTTTTCCAGCAAACTGTTCCATTTGTAAATTTATCCAAATGAAAATGATGTGTACATACAGGTTTCCTGAATCTGTGGCTGATAAATATAGACTTGAACTCATTATTCACAACATTCAGTTCCACGTATCTGTGGGTTTTGACCTGATGTTTTGAGCATATTTCACCACATTTCATGAATGCAGATCTGATACTGATCCCACTCAATTTCCCAGTGACCTGCAACTTTTTTACCCTATATGGTCATCCTCTCCCTGTCTGTTACTCCCTCCCTATGTGGGGAAGCACATAGCCTGGGCCAGGGGTCTCCAACCTTGGCAACTTTAAGACTTGTAGACTTCAACTCCCAGAATTCCTCAGCCAGCAAAGTCTACAAGTCTTAAAATTGCCAAGGTTGGAGCCCCCTGGTCTGGGTTCAGTATATCCGATCAATCTTTGGGCATTCTGCAACTGTCTTTAGAAATAATGAACCAAGCTGAGGATGTGTAGGGAAGGCTCTGCTGAGTAAAACGGCACATTTGCAAAAACTATTATCCCTGTGCGAGACATATTGCCTTGTGGTGACAGTCCAGTATCCATTGCATGATATTACAGAATTTAAAAAATCTGCTCTCCACTCTGTACAGAAACAAGACCCAGTCTCTCTGCAAGTGTGAGAATCTCAAAGTAATTTTCCATCCACGCAAACCCCACCTGAACTGGGTGGAAAAGACTCAAACTCCGAGGAATCTACCCTTAAGTAGAACCATAATCTAAGAAAGGACCGTTGCTTGATAGATGGTGGAGTGGCAGAAGGAGCTAAGAAATATAAATACTGATTTATATGTGGGGGTTTTCTGCTTTTAATCTTATGGGAAAACAAACAAATAAACCCAAGCCTTCTGTGATGGCTTTCTATTGCTATCATTCTTAAATAGCTATGGGCAAGCCATGATGGGCTTAACCCAGGGATGCTATTCAGCAGGTTCTGACAGGTTGTGGAGAACCGGTAGTGGAAATTTTGAGTAATTTGGAGAACTGGCAAATACCAATTCTGGCTGGCCCCAGAGTGGGGTGGGAATGGAGATTTTGCAATATCCTTCCCCCCAGGAGTGGAGAGGGAATAGGGATTTTGCAGTATCCTTCCCCTGGAGTGACTTGGGAATGGAGATTTTGGAGTATCCTTCCCCTGCCACGCCCACCAAGCCATGCCCACAGAACTGGTAGTAAAAAAAAAAAATGAATTCCACCACTGGCTTAACCTATATGCATCTTAAGTTTAGGGCAGCCGAGTATTTTTCATTATAATTCACTGCCTAAGTATGGATCTTCCCACTCCACATACATAGGATATCCCACTCCAACCCAGGAACTTTTCAAAATGAATTCCTCCTAGTTCATAAGTAAATAGATGCCTTTGTTCTTATGTACAGATTGTACAGATTCATTATTTGGTTCACTTTGTAAAACAATGAGGGAGAAGGCAATGGCCAATACTTCTCTACTGTTGTCAGGACAAATCAATGGAGGTAGCCATGAACACAGCAGAAGTCAAGCTCAACTAAACAGAAACATTTACTGTTAACTCTTGATAATCTTTGAAATAATCATTGCTTATTTCAATAATCACTAAGAGACTTTCTTTCAAGGACTTTCAAAATCCTTCCTAGGCAGCCAGATCCATACCCAGTTTATGGACATTGACAGAAGCTAAAGAGGCACTGCACATATTTTTATTTTATTTCTCAGCTAACTAGTATAGAAACTAGACTATTAAGAATGGACAGATTTGACCAGTTTTCAACACTTCTCTATTTAATCAAATATTTATTTAATCAAAAGAGATATGCAATTAGCCGTTTTCACATAAAAAAGTGCTTGCTTTACTATTTCGCTTTAAAAATGGTTTTTAGTAATGAAATAAGTATAAAACAGGACTTTCCCTTTTCACTTCAACTGGAAGAAAGTCATGCTATTCACATGTACCTTATTCCAACCATATCATTTATTCTGTGTGGTGCTAAAAACTGTTTCAATTGTGTTTGATTCAAACACTATCCTTATACTCAATTAGGTGTTTAGATTGGACCAAGTCCTAAAACCAGGCACGTATATAACATTCCATACCATATAATAATGCATTAGTATGTATTTCTGAGAGCCTCATCTCAATATCCATAAATCAGGAATTTGGAATATTCTGAAAAGGGCTTAGCTTCTCAGTGTGAGCGTTCAGGGAATTTCAGATAATAGCTGGCAGCACAGCAATGATGTCTGATAGAACGCTATTCAAGTACTAATGTAAGATTTATTCCTTCGTGAATTTACTGATAAAATAATGAAGCTATGGATTTAGAAAGAAAATGCTATCATATTAAAACTATTACAATTAAGTGATATTTTCTGAAATAAAGACAGAAGATTATTGTTGTGTGTCTTGCAGACAGTCAACTGGAAAAATCTACACGCATATGCATTCCAAGGAAATTAGCCATATTTCACGTTCAACTTCTACTTGAAAACTTTTATAATGCAAGCCATTATCTCCTCCTTGCATTTATAATTATTTATCATAATTTTACCCTATTCTCTCATCAAAAGGGGACTTGCATGATAGGAACCTATGAGTTTTTAATAGGGGAGAGTGTCAGTTTATTTAAAAGGGTGGGAGACATATTTGAGATAAGCTGGCAGTAGTACTTAAGGAAATCCTGAGACCAAGGAACAGAACTAGAGGGAGATCATGGGAATAACATTTTTGGCCTTCCTAGCTATACTTTTCTAATAGCACATTATGGGCACCAACACAAACTGGTGTACACAAAATACATATTTATCAGAAGGCAACCCAGTGAGGTGTTTTGCTGCCAAACTCTTCAGATTCTAGTTTCTATTTTGCCTACCTTAATTATGTCTTATTAAATTCTGGGCAGGTTAGTCTTACAAATGAAACCTATTTTCTAAGAATAACTCTAGAGACATTCTTAATGTCTAGGTCTGCAATTACAATTTATAACATGCTAGTTTCCATATAAGTTTTTTATTTTTTTATTGTGAATAGTAAAGTTTCTCTTTAACTCAAGCACCGCTTCTGATGAATCCATGTTTAAATCCATGTAGTTTTCTTGGTGACAACACATAAATACTAAACAGGTCTATAAATTCAGTGGAAAACACTTTCTTCCTTGGTAAGGCACGAATTGAATATAATGACTAGTTCCACACAAAACACATACTCCTTACAGTATATAACTCTACTGTCTTGCAGGTTACTGTGACCTATATATAAGAGATGCTAGTTTCCAAGCCAATAGCAGTGGAATTTGCATAGGAAATTCAGGGCTGTTCAGGAAACTGCCAAGAAAAGCCCTCGAACTAAGCATAATAATTTTGTCACTACTTAAATCTAATTTCATAGTAGAACATTGTGACTTTAGGCTTCCTAATATAACTAACTGTTATAACTGTTCAGTCTTCCCATCACTACCACAAGAATCTATTAAATTCAAATAGTACCTGGATATTATTCTTCCAACACCAATTTCAAGAGGTTTAAGTCTTTTCTCCCCCGCCCCCCTGCGTTTACAGTATTTTACAAACTATCCATAACCAACAGAGTTTTTCTGACATAAAGGAAGTTTTATCTTTTCACTTTCATGGCTTCTATCACTAAGACTTAACACTGATTTGATGGCCCATTCCTTACTTAGCATATCCTGTTTTCCCCATATTTGGCATTTTCTGTCTCTAGTATTAGAAGGGTTAGAAATGTATGTGATAATGGAAATTCAAGCTAACGCCCTTTTTCTTCCTTCATCTGCTTACGTTTGTGATAAAGTCCTTAATTTTAATTTTGCGCTAATTATTCCCCATGTTGAAAGCAGTCATTGCCCACTCACTGAAGTATAATACACAAATCTGCTATTTCACACAGTAGCTCCAGTAAAATATTCCTTGTTTCAGGGATGTACGGTAATAATACAGATAATGGAATGAAGTTAGGAAGATGAATTGATACATGGTGGACCCATCATCACATTCATTTGTCAGTTAAAAAAAAAATCTCAATATGAAGAAATATATTCACCTAGATGAACTTTATGTACATTTTGCTCGATTACTGAAATAATTGACTATTTGATGAATGATAGACCACCAATGGTAATTTGGTAAAATAATAAATATGTGACTTAGTCTCACGTATCCCGGTAAGATGTCAATTTTCGAGACAGGACATATAAGCTTATAGTTTCACAGCAGGCTAGGTAAACTAAGATGAAACATTGA
This sequence comes from Grayia smithii, assembly GCA_032468115.1. NCBI lineage: Eukaryota > Metazoa > Chordata > Lepidosauria > Squamata > Grayiidae > Grayia > Grayia smithii. The sequence continues at coordinate 383,495 of JANHFM010004640.1, read as the reverse complement.
AAAACAGACATGTTATAGAACAAACTGTTTCAGTATTCTAAAATCATATGCCAGATCAAACACCAATCTGTTGTAATCCTGCTTTTGTGCCATAAAAAACTCAGTCCTCATGACCAAATGACTCACAGAAGATACAGCTGGCCAAAGACAAGCAAGGAGACAATCTCTTTGGGCACTCACCACCCAGTTGTTAACAAGGCTGCCAGAAAAAATAGCATTGAGATGGAAAGAGAAAAAAAAAGAGAGAGAGAGGGAGGAAACGAAAAGTTTCATCTGAGGAGCTCTTATTTCACATACCAAAATGTTTAACTGCTAAGGTTTGTAAAGTATAAAACTGCCACTTTTTTTTTTTTTCTGGCACAGCATATAGAACAAAATATAACAAAGACGAAGGAAATAAAGCATAAACCAACAGAATGCAAAGATGATAGATAAGGTTCACCGGTCCCTCCTTCATAAAATTTACTATACACTTTATATTAACAATCCATATTGTATCAACTTTACAGAGAATAGATTGTTATATTTTCTGAATAACTTTTAACTCAGGGTACCTTGACCATGATTGTAAAATACACAAAGAAATATAATAATATATACTTTATCTTGCCGACCTAGAAGAATTGGCTAATTCACATTTAAATTTTATTGCAAAAGAATTTCCACAGATTATTCTATTTTAAATAGTATTAATATCTTCTTTTAATCAAGCTTGATTCATGGACATATAATTTTCTCTGCAAGAATATGAAAATGATTGCCATCATCTTTTTTTAGCAACTATCTTACTTGTCTACAGATCGGTATTTCCTAGTCATGTCCTGCTTAAGGAATAAGAAAGTTCAATTTTTAAAAAATATATGTATATAAAGTTTGATTTTTCAAAATCAAGTCAACTTACCTAGATGCTACTACTTAGATAATATACTTATGTCAGGGTAAATAAAATGCTTATGCAAACTCTTTCACGACAGCACTAAAAACTAATTTGTTCATGGTTCTTTGGAATCAACCCTAAACCATTTTCCTTCTATCTTGCCTATAATAAATAATTCAAGCTTCAAAGCCACAGTCACAGGGGAAATTATGAGATGTGTTAGATCAGATGAGGTGCAGAGGTGAGAAAAAGGATGAAATGACCTTTCTCCTTTCTTTACGCCAACATGTTCTGAGCACTTATAAAAAATAAGGATAAACAAGAGTGGAATGCAGAGCATGCTTTACCATCTGGTTCACCTTCAAACCAGACAGTATTCTTTCATTTTTGACAGTATTCCACTTCCTTGATCAAATTAAACCTGTTTTTCTGATTTTGTAATGTTTTCTTACTTTCCTCCAAACAAATGAAAGAAAGCAGTAAAAGATGAACCAAAAAATTATTTCAGTGTAGAATGATTACATATTTCTTCTATAACTTGAAAAATATTTCAGGAGCAAATATTTGCAACTTGTAATATGGAAGAGAGAATTTATCCAAAAGAACAGCTTTCATCCCCTCCTCTATAGTCTAATGCTTTAGAAACTGCAGAAAAGGCTAATATAAATTATTAATTAATTGGCATTTCTGCATTTTCAGTTATAGCCACTTTGAGCTAACCTCTTTGTTAGCTCAGTGGTTCCCAAAACAAGCTATTTTTGAAGTGCAGGGCAACTGTAAAAGCAGCTGTGATGGTGATAGTAGTATTCTAGTGTTGTCAAATGTCCATCTGTTAAGCCTGTCATTCAATGTGCCTTATGTTGGTTTTAAACTGTGGCCAAAGGAAGAACCCTGTACAGTCCACCAATTTGTACTCAGCATCTTTCCGAAAATCTGAGTCAGGTAGGTAGACTGTACTTCTGGAGCTATAATCCAAAATATCTGTAAAGCAGAGCTTAGGAAAGAGCTTACTCTTGAACATGAACATAATTCTAGAAAATCTACATTGAGAAATTTTATGATTAAGAGCTGTAGTGGTGCAGTGGTTAGAATGCAGTACTGCACGCTGCTTCTGCTGACTGCCAGCAATCTGGCAGTTCAATTCTCACTGGCTCAAGGTTGACTCAGCCTTCCATCCTTCCGAGGTTGGTAAAATGAGAACCCAGATTGTTGGGGACAATATGCTGACCCTGTAAATCATTTAGAGAGGGCTGTAAAGCATGGTAAAGCAGTATGTAAGTCTAAGTGCTATTGCTATTAATTGAGACTATTTGTGTACAAGAAATGGATACATAGGTAGTCCTCAGTTAATGACAGTAATAGAGATTGGAATTTTCATCACTAAGCAATGGTTAGTGATGTGGTTGCAAAGTGTGATGACACATGACTGTTATTGAGCGAGGTTCTGGGTTGTTAAACGAATTCCAGGTGCCTTGAAAGTAGGCCAGCAGGCAGGCAGGTAAGCCAGAATACATGAGTACAACAGAGGTGGCTGATACCAGTCAGGGAGGCGTGCAAACAACTTATTGTAATGACTTGCAACCTTTCCTGCTGGCTTCCCCTTTGACTTTTCTTGTGTGAAACTGGTAGGGAAAGTTGCAAAAGTCATATCACTGTGGAACACGGCAATCAACATAAGTGTGAGCCAACTGCCTGGTGCCCAAATTGCGATCACATGACCATAGGAGTGTTGCAACAGCCAAACCTTTGAGGACCAGTCAAAAGTCTTCTTTTTCAGTGATGTAATAACTTGAACTGAATGGTTGGTACTATGGTAGATAAAATTTATCCACAATAGTACCGACCATTTTTTAAAAAAGAAACTGATTGAAATTTTTAAAGAATGTTATAGTTCTGCTGAGGTTTTTGATTGGTTTAAGTCACCAAGAACAACTATAGAGATACCACAGATGATACAAATATCTTAAACAAGAGTCCAAATTACATAATACCCTGTAAATACTTGACACCCTATTTTCAAGTGAAGGCATTCAACACGTTAGCACAAATGCATATTTTAAAAATGCAATGGGTCCCCAAAAATACACTACACTCCTTGATCAGGAATTTCTGAGATGAAAGATGACTATTAGGACTCTGACCTAAAATGCCAATGCTAAGATTACTTCAAAGAATTGGGAAATGTCTCCTTTCTTGAGAATAAGTATATTTTAGCAGATATCTGATGAATGTATGACAACCATCTAACCAGCCTGCAGATTTAAGAATCCACATGTAGGCTGAGAAGATGCCTGCTCACACATACACATAACAATAGGTTGATAGAGGAGAGGAGGTCAAATATGGCCTCGGTGGTGCACTTAGCTAGTGCACTGCTAAGTGCTTCCACTTAGCTCCATCTGCCTGCAATTAGTGCAAATTCGAATCTCACCAGGCTCAAGGTTGACTCAGCCTTCCATC
>JANHFM010004640.1:248152-262116 GCA_032468115.1 Grayia smithii | reverse complement strand
TTTTGGGGCTCCCGGTGTTTTGTTTTCTGTGGGAAACAGGCCCAAGTGGCTCTTTGAGTGTTTAAGATTGCAGACCCTTGCCATAGGGGACTGTCATCCTCACTAGGTAGACCAGACAGGAGATGATCAGATAAGCTATTTCTTCTTTATTATAAAACTACATTAACAGAATCTTGCAAACCTGAAAATACACTTCTCCCACCATCTTCATTATTGCCTGAGAAATTAGGGAGGGTCCCTTCTCAGCATCTTGCCCCACCACTTATTGAGTTGTGGGCTATGTAGTCTCTTATCTGTTCATTCCCTAGGCAGAGTCTCTTTGCTCTGTCTCCCAAAGTCTTTCTTAAATATCATTACAGGAACAGATGCAATCTGTATAAAAACTGCAACTGGAAGTCTATTTTCAAGCTCGATTGTCATACTTGGAATGATATTGAATGATAGGAAAAATGAATTAATCTGATATCTCTATTGATAAAACATACCTTGTTTTAGATACCTGGTCTTCAGAAGGAAGGAATGGATTATTGACTGTTGCAGACGAAGTGTTACCAAAGGCAGTGAGTCCAAGTAGTTTAATCTGAGATAGTCCTAACGTGCTAGCATCCCGTGGGCGATGAAGGCGAAGACACACAGCTGAGGCAACTTCAGCTTTCACAAGCTGTATTTTTATGTAGGTAAGACCACTTGTGATAACAGGTGTTGACAAAGGTAACATGTTTACCCCATCTGCACTTATTTCAACAGATACCGAAGAAGGGCATGCTGTAGAGATAGGAATATTCACATATATTTATATGTAGAACAAAATTTAACGACATTAGTTTCATTACTTTAAAACATAAAATAAATACAAACATTCGCATATGGAATGGCAATAGCCTTCCATCTTTCCAAGATCGGTAAAATAAAGACCCAGATTGTTGGGGCAATATACAAATAATGCTTACATTTTAACCCACTCAGAGAGCGCTGCAAAGGACTATAGGGCGATATCTAAGCCTATATGCTGTTGCATAAGTAAAACCATAAAATCTTGTGGCATATGTCTGCACACAATTGTAGAACCTGGAACAGTTGGTTATGGAACTAACAAAGGGAAAGTGGAATTATAATCCTAAAATATTAAGCCTGGTGAAAAAAAAATGTATTGAGATTATCCGAAACAAATGGCTGCTATTAATGTCTGCAACTGACTAGACGCACTAACACATTTGAGTGTAAGTACCTTCTCAAAATGAGGAAGTAGGTAAAACTATAGCGAAAGGGAGGGCCAAATAGGTTACTCAAAACCAACAGTGAAATAGCTGGTATGTTTAGGTCAAATTAAAAAAGGTACATTAAAGAATGAAGTTATTAAATATAAGGAGTTTATCTTGCCAAGAAAATTAAAACTAACACTAAATTTTAAAAAAATCATAAACTTACATTTAAAACGGTATAGTGTATAAACATAAGCAGAAACATGGATGGATTGGAGGACAGAAAGGTATGGACAAGTACTGTATGGTGAATAGTTTTGATGTAAACTATTTATAGCTATGTTTCTTTTTATCTTATGACTTTTAATTTCTTATTTGTTTTCCACACTCTATATAATGTTGATAATAAATGTAAGAATTTTCAAAGTTGTCCACTTTAGCTTCTAGAACTTTGTCAGTTCTTTTAAGACAGATCCTTTCTTCCAAGTATGAATTTTACAATAGATTTAAAACTGTTCATTATTTGCATAGACCCAGCATGTTTTAAGATCTTTAAGATGGAACCTAGAATCGGATTGTGTTAACAGCACTCTTATTTTCTCACAGTAATACCACTTCAGAAGACTTTCCTTACTGTACAAGAACAAATAAGATACGGTGAAGATACCTACTTGCAAGAGAGGCAAGATGTGGCTGAATATGTATTTCTTTTAGCAACACTGCAGCAGGGAGATGAATTGTAAGGTCACACCAGGCTTCCTCAGGTAGAAAGATGTAAGACCAAGCGGCAGATCGAGCCCTTCGATGTGGTGGAGTTGCTTGCAGCAATACTTCAGCAGGCTGAGCAGTAGGACTACTTGATGTAATTGAGCCTTCAATAAATAATTGCCATTAATTTTTTAAAAATGCCAGATAAATTTGCAAATGATTAAAAACCCCAAAGAGAAAAAAATTACTATCTGTGTTGCCCATGGGCAAGCAGTTGAACTCCATTTGTGGCTACATATATTTTACTCACTGTTCTTTGTATGCAACTAGAACAAATAATTATTATACATGAGATGTCAATCACTGAGTATTTCACTTCCATTAAAAATGATAATGCTACACAGTTCATGTGAAGGTTCCTTCTGACTTGGTGTGAAAAAGGCATCATAAGGCTTAACTTTATTGCATAGATTGACAGAGATAATGTAATTTTAGATCTTTACTTTAGGCTTTGGGCATTTACATTGTATCCTTCCAAGTACTGACTGTGGTTGAGTTTGAGTGTATGCATAAGTAGAAAGATACAGTGTTAATCAAATCAGGCAGCAAGAATGAGAATGGATAATTCTCTATACTCTAGTCTCCAGAATGAATGAAATGGTAACTGATGAACGCTTAAAGAAAGTGGCCCACCTCTATTGTAAAGAAGGAGACTTTAAAATTTAATTTTGAAGGGTGATTTCTATCCAAAACCGATATACTGTGTAGAGAAAGCCTGTAATCAAGGACTCTTCAAGCAAGCTCTCCTGGCATCTTTCACCCAAGCCTCTAAGAAACCCCCCCCCCATTACTTTAGAAAGGAAGGCTGTCATAAGACCATCTATCAGATATCAGAAATTTAATTGATAATGGTCTTTGGGCAGAATATATAGGCCCATAAAGTGTCTAACAAGTTAAGCATCTCCCATCTTGTTTCTGCTGGAAGTAATTGTCTGTGGAACTGACTGCCTGAACAAATAAGAAAGTGTAAACTTGATTTTCTGGCCATTCTGGAGAAGGGAAGTATTATAGAGGATAGTTATTGAAAAAAAATACTATCTTGGGTGAAAGGTAAGGAAGATTTGAAGCTCCCTGGCATCAAGCCCAGGGTGGATAAAAATTGATGTTTTTTTTAAACACAATTTTTAAAAAACTTTAAATTGGATTTTATTTAAATTGGATTTTTAAAAATTTTTATCTTAATAAAATGCTTTTGGAGTAAAAATTTATCTAAAGATAGTTTTCTGTTTAATATACATTAATAATTTAGTTTATTCAGCATGAAATGGATCTTAGTTATGTAGCATGAGGCTGTATATTCTGCAATATTGGGACTGTTGGTGAGTCAACAGGTCAGAGGAGGAGCTACTGGAAGGACAGAGATGACAGTTGCTCTTTAAAAAATATGATTTAAATCTAGTTGATTTAAATCAAGCCTTTTTACTAGTAATTTAAATCATGATTTAAATCAACTTGATTTAAATCAAATCCACCCTGATCAAGCTTAGGACAAAAATATATGTCATATGATCTTTACCCTTACTAGTTGACAGAAATTGCCACAATAGTAGATGCATTCCTCATAACAACAGACAACTATATATTTCCCATGGAGAGAGTAAGAAAGACAGAAACTTAATACTAATGTTTATCAATTGTGATTAGCCTAAATAGAAGTTCTTAGTTTTCAGTCATGATTCATACTGTCAGAGAAATATTTGTGATCTCAGGGGAAGATAGAGCATCTAATTACATGGTCTGCTCTCATGTTTAAAGATACCATTAAAGAACCAAAAACACTTGATATAAATTTAAACCACAAGTCTCTGGAAAGGTTTTTACAGTGGTGTTGGTGGTGGAGAGACACTAAACAGATTTTTAAAAACATTCCAAAAGTATTTGCAAAGATAGATTTTTGCTAATGATTATCACAGCTAAAGTTTCTGAACCAAAAAGCATAATGGGAATTTTGGTCACTGTGAGAAGAGGATTTTTTTTTAAATGCTAAAGTGTTTAACATTTTTTAGTTACCATGAAACTAGGAACATTTAGTGATTTTAATTCCAAAAAGCTATGATTAAATGCAATGACTTTAAATCATATTCTTATCTGAACTGCTATACAAGCTCTAAACGTAACACTTAGAACATGACTAAAACCTAAGTAAATCAAATTTAATGGTTACAATGTAAATCTCTCCATATTTTTCTTTGTGTAAGAGATTGGTATGACATAGGATTTCCTGCTTGCGCAAGGGATTGGACTAGAAGACCTCCAAGGTCCCTGCCAAATTTGTTAGTCTGTTGTATCAAATCTTAGCCAAAGGCTAGATAATATATAGCTTTAACAATTCTGTACAGTTCTTACACATTTTAGAACTGTGATATATAGCAAAATTTTGTGGCGAACATTCTTGTTCAGGCTTTCAGACCACCTATTTCATGATACCTGAAATGTTCATAACAACTCCCTGCACAGTCCTCCTTTCTATACTAATGGAACATTTTGTGCCTATTGTACTCCACCACCAGGTGGGGTTATTCCTTCTGTTTTCTCTAGTAATTTAGTATTATTTTGCAAAACCTGGGTTTTCCTTAAAACCTGCCAACACATTCTATTCCACAGTGTTTCAAAATCATACCAAATATAGGAGTACTTACCCAACGGTGCAAAATTGTGGATCCCTTCTGCATTATCAGGCTCAGAGGCTAGTACTCTTGCTTTCAAAGTACCATCTGTTGCCTTGCTGGGGCCAGAGTCTAAGAATTTCATAATAGTTGAAACCATGCTTCTCGCTGTGTTTACAATGGCTCTGGTACTGGTCACCATGTTATTGCAAATGAGCTGAACACCTCCTAAGAAAGAAAGTCAGTAACAGAAAGAGAATAACAATATGATCGGTTACAATTTAAACAGTTTTGACAAAAAGCCAAAAACAGTTTATTAAAAATCTGGAAAAAATTATGCCTACACAAAGAGAGGATATTCAAAATTCTTTGGTCAGAATTTAAAACATATTTGAGACCAGCCATTTTGCAACTATTCCCCCTCATGTGCTCCCTTCCTTTCTCCTGTTTTCTTAATAGTCAAAAACTGTTAGAGCAAAAGTGCAGTCTGAAGTACACAAATTGGGAAGGCTGGGCAGGGACAAAAGGAACCTTTTAGCTCATATGCAAACCTGTTTTGATTGTAATTTTGATTGCTTTGATTGTAATTTCAGTATATTTATAGAAAATGGAAAAGAAGATCCTTACCCATATCATGAAAAGCTTTCAGTGCCTCACTGGTATCCAGCACTCTTAAAATGAACCATAGCAAAGGTTCAGACAACTGGCAAGTGGCAAGAGAACCCTAGTGGAAACAAAAAAAAACCCCATTTACCTAGATGTACATAATCAATTGATAAGTTAACCATATAAGTTGGCTGCATACTATAGAGAAACAATGATCTACCATTTTTCTGTTTGTTTCTGTTTTTATTTTAAACAATCAAAATTAATGAAAGAATACAATTCTCACAATATCTGAACAACTTTTTTTTCCTGAAACTAAAATTCAGTTTGAAATTAAGTGAAGAGCAGTGAAACAAATCTGCCGATGCCCATTATACTTATTGCAAATAATAATGTCTACAGCTTATATTAGTTTAGAAATTAGTTATATTTTCATCTCAGTGTAACTTTAAAGGAGTCCTCCATGTTTAATAGCTGGGCTGAAAAAAAGAACTTACTGAAAAGAACTAAAAGAGGAACTAAGTCAGCTGACCAGATTTAGATTAAACATTCATAGCTTCTTTTCTTCAGTGGATCCCTATTTAAATCAGTTCAAGTGTGTAGCACAAAAAAGGCTGTAATCAGCAGTCCAAATAACTTCCCAAAGTCTTCAGCAGAGAGAGACAGAGAGGATCAGAAATCAATTACAAGGGAATACTTTGAACACTTACTTGTCTCCCCATATACCCACAGGCCATATAGGTAAGAATTGGCTGAAGCATCACTTGCACCGTTGTAGCTTTTTTACTGAGTGTTGTTAGTATAGTAAATAATCCATCTCCAACTGATATGGCATCCAATCCTCCATGAAAATTCTCATGTTTTGTAAGATGTAAACCACTGGCCCCTAGGATATAAAGAATTATATAAAACTGAAGGCACTCGGGAACAGTGAACTATTTAAGATAGCATTATCCATTTAATTCAGGATGATCTTTCAACCTTTCCAAAAAAAATAATATAAAATTATTAGCTCATGTTTCTTATTGAAGGACAAATAGGATACAAGACAGTAAGTTCAGAATACTCACATTTCACTATTATGCATGTTAATGACAAAACAGAAATGCAAAAGCTGATTTATAATGTCATGTTCAGTGCATTTTTGTAGGTTTCAATGGGCAATATAATATCAAATAGCAATAACAGTAGATCATTTTGTGTTCTTCACACTGTCATGAGAGTAGGACCTCCCTCCTCAAAATCTATCTTCTTGAACTACTTTCTGAACATGCACAAGCTGATTTACAGACCACTGAGGCAAACACCAATTCACATATTAAGACATCATATTCTGGATCAATTATGTACTAAGTACTTTGACTTAGTACGGATAGAAACTGAATTTTCTCCCTCTTTAGTGTGTGTGTGTGTATTTCATAGAAATCAATGACACTTTATGTAGTAAAACAACTCTAGAATATTTACAAGAATGTTTGACTGCTACAAACTCTGCACTCTTTCCAGTGCAAAATTAAGGGACAATATGGTAAGGTGATTAAACTGGTTGATTAGGAATAGGGAAATAGACTTGAAACCATGGAGGTTCCCTTGATGACTTTGGGCTGGTCAGCTCAACTTACTTCATAGGTAGCAGCAAAGTTGTTATTGTGGTTATAAATTGAAGGATGAAGTGCTACATATGCCATTTTGAGTTTTTGGAAGAAAAGTGTAATGAAGTGTATATCTAATGAATAAATATTAATGTTTGCTAAAGCATTTTAAAATAAATGTTATTCAGTTTCTTTTTCTATTTTGATTTTTTAAAATTTTCCTTAAATAAATTTATTTTGCTGCATTTTAGTCTATTATTTGTATTATATTTCTAATTTGGTATATTTTCAGATTATTGCACACCATTCTCCATTTTTTAAAGTAAGTTTTAAAGGAAAACTTGAGATTGATTGGTATGTGGGAAGAACAGGACTTAACACTGATATTTTTATTTGTGTCATGAATTGCACACAAGCTGCTCTGATCTTTTGAGATGGTTAAGCAGGATACAGAAATTATATATATGCATAATTAAAATACCTACCAATGATCATTGCCATAGCACTGCTGTTACACTGGCCCAGAGCAGACAGAATCTGGCTCATAATTTGTTGGTTTGCTAAAACTAGGTCAGCTACATAGACAGTGGAGCCTTGAGTATTCCCACTGTTTCCATTGCTATCTTTTCCACCAGAAACCTTTTCCTCATCAGAGACACTGTCCATGGTGCTGCTGGCCACCTGAGCCCGAGCACTATATTCTCTGTTGCTTGAAAGAGGCAGCTGAACCAGGATATTGACCAACTTGAGCAAATCAAACATGAGCTGATCCCTCGTCATCTCTCCACAGACTGCTTTGGCATCCCCTGGCCGGATGATATTAGCAAAGAGGCCTCCAAAACATGCTCGAGCACCCACTGAACTGTCAGAACCACTACGAGACATTACTTTGTCAGTACACGTAATGTAATGGTGCACTAAAAATGTGATGGATTCAATGACAGCGGAAATGGTGCTCACTGAAACAACTTCAAAATTCTGCTCAAGGGTAAACTCCAAAAGCTTCACTTGTGCATCCAGAGGACCCTGGCCAGTCTGGAAAGCACCCCTAGAAATAAAGGGAAATGAAAATTGGGGTTATTTAGGCTGATGAAAATCAAAATACATGCAGGTATACATACTGCATATTTTATTATATAAGCCTAGCCAAAAGCCTGCATAGAAATAAAAATAAATATCGGAAGACACAAAAAATAAAAAAACAAGGAATGAAAAATAAGAAAAAATATTACAAACAGTTTTCAGTAACACATTCTCTCCCTTTTTCCCACCACTAACCATTGCTTAAATATTTATGATTTATGTTGAACATTAAACATTGGAGATTGCTGCTTATATTTTAAGCAACAATCATTTCATCAATTTTTTAAAATTAATCTTTTATTTTTTTCCTCTGGAAAACATATTCCAAGTGCATAACTTTGTCTTCCTGTGTAGCATGTCATGTATAAATGAACCATTCCTGCTTACATTCAGTTAAACCTTTTATGAATAATATAGTCAGTTTTCCCATTGTTGCAGATTCTTCAATTTTGGTCTCCCAATCTTGTATCATCATCAAAATTTCATTTTACCAACCTTTTGCCAATTTTAATATTGTGTTGTTACCATTTGAGTAAATCATGATGCTTTCTATTTATATTTTAAAAATTGTTAATAAAATACTTGTGGTTTTCATTCAAATTCATTTAAAAAAAATTCCTAAAATTCTTTGATTCTAATACTTCTGAGACTTTCTTTTTTTTTTTTTCATGACCATCACATGATATAATGTTCCCTTTTGACTACGGCATTTCCAGCACTTACTATATAATTTGTCCATCTAGGTAATCAATGATGGAGTTACCTGTATACCTTTTATAATACATTTTATACCAATTTTTCCCTAAATTATAGGTTGGAATGGATTTTATTAATTTTTCCATTTTGCTGCTGTAATTACTTCTTTAATGTTTTGCATTCACTTCAATGAGGAATGTTTACTTTATTGTGTCTCTGTGTCATATTTTAATAACTATTTATAAATACATTCCAATAGTTTCTCTTGATTCTAAGTGTTTTCAAATCCTGTAATTTTTCACGTCCTTCTTTCTTAAGGCTACTTTGTACTATTCCATCAATACATTAACTGTGGTAACTTCCTATTTTCTTTGACAAATTCATGCTGTGTTTTTAGTCTAATTCCTTAGTCTGAATGTGCTATTAGCACATGTAATTAAAACTTTCTTGCTGTAATTACCCTCAATCTAAAGTATAAAAACATGATGGTGATAGCTAGTGGCAAAAGCCTTGGATTTATCCTTATTCTCAGAAGATTCCAAATTTGTAACACATTTTGTCTTATAATACGTTCTTTTAAATTATTTTTTCTTTTGTTTCTTCATATCATGAATACTTTTGAAGGCCTTTGGTTAAGCTAGCTCCTTATGGGAGCTGGGAAGAGTTCTGTAGCAGCTAATAGAATTCACTAAGGCCAAAATGTTGGCCATCATTGCACCTGATAAAAAGCTCCCCCTCCCCCCCAGCTGCTTCAAATGATTCAAAGAACAGAAATGCTGACGGGATCTTAGTATTATTGCAACTAGGGATTGGTTAGGGAAACATGCCCAGCAAAGTAAAGGGCACTCTGTAAAGCAGGGATGCCTAAGCCAATATGGTTTGTAAAGTAGCCCTTCCCTTTGTTTGCATACACCTGGTTTTTGATTCATTTTCTGAACCACTACTCATTTTTATTGTCAACTTCATAGAACAACAATGTATCATTAAATAACTTCCACGATCTTAGATAGCGTTTTTATTATTTACATGTATTGCTCCTATTGGATTTTTTTAAATTTTAATCATTCTCTTGGCTTGCCAACAGAATTTCATGCTGATGAAATTTACTTTGCATGGTCCAAAATAATTATGGTTAGGGTTTATTTTTTAAATTACAAATTCTGATAAAACTGCTTTTTTCCTCCTCAATTCTCATTTCCAGGAATAGTTTTAATATGTTTAACAAGTCAGAAACATGGTAATTTAATATCCATTTGTTGAAAATTGACAAATTCTAAAAATAAACATATACAATGTTTCTATAGTCCAAAACTATAAAATTTGGTATTTAAAAATAAACATTACCTCTCAATTGAAACAATATGTATCAACTTTAATAAAAATTCACTGAACATCTGAGGACATGCTGAAGAAAGATGCACTTGTAAACGAGTAAGGAATTCTTGCATAGCTTGGGTGGCTGTTGGGCCAACCTGAAAGAGATGTAAAGAAGTATTTGCATTATATTCTGTCTGAATATTCTTGTCTGAAATAGTTTGTGATTAAACTATTTAATCTGATTAAAATTGCATTCCATTCTGATTTCAAAGGAAGAGAGATCTACATATTCACATTTAAAACTGCAACGTTATTTCGTAGGTTATTATTTCTCTTAATAAATATAGATAACATTTATCTATACATGCTTCCAACTGTCTCCCCAAATAATACAAAAATAAAGATAGTATATAAATCAAGTCAGCAGACAAAATTAATATGAATGAAAAATATTACCTGTGGACTATGTTGATTTGTTCCATGGGGATTTGTTCCAGAAAGAAACTTCACTAAAATATGAATAAGATTAGGATCTGATACCAATAGCTGGGCAGTACTTTCCTGAGATGTAATGGCACTACTAGAACCAGCTGTAAGACAAATAAAAGGTTGATTCTTCAGCCTCTATTATAGTACCTATGACTCTGAAATGTTCATTCTATATACACAGTATTCTGAAATTTTGAATTTTAAAATGCATTCCTTTCCAACTATCAGAATTAATTTGTATGTTCTAGACAGTACCTGAAGACATTCCTAAATGCCAGGAGGCTTAATAAAGTAGAGATTTCATTCTGTTATTTAAAAGAGACCCTGGTCTCTAGTTGCCTTGGTGAATGTCTTAAATACTTAGCCATAAGGTACCAGATCTCTTTCATAGCCCCATCTGCCACTTTCAAACAAAAGAAGGGCCACCAGTTTTAAGCAGCCAAGCTATATGGGGGAAATACATGTAGGAGGAGCAACAGCTGTGTTTATCAAGATTATTTATCAACATTATCAAAACTGGGAATAAACAAATGCATCTTTGGGGCTAACAGAATTCAGAAAGCACATCATGGATGCTTACAAATGGCTACAAGTAATTCTTTAACAAGGTATTGGGTTGGACATAGTCACAAAACACACATATACACAAAAGACACAGTAGCACCTAAGGATGCATATGACTATTCCACTTTAACATTGTCTTCCTTTTCTGTGTAGGTAGTCATACCGCACAAGCAGGAATCTATATCCATCCAGTTTTCACTTGCTAAGAATGCTTATGCAGCCTATGCTAATAAATGTAAGAGATCTGCAAAATGTATCAAATTAAAAATGTTTTGAATTCTCAGAAATACTTTGTTTCAAATCCATAATCTGTATTTTGGGCTGGAGACAGCTGTTCTGACTTCATTGGAAGTGCCCTAGCCCTTTCTTAAGTGTTTGGACTCAATCTGAATTTAAAACAGAATTATTGCAAAGTCAATACATTTCAGACTAGAACTGTATGGGGACATTTTTTGCTTAGGGTAGAACATTTTAAACTCAAAACAACTGTTTTGAACCCCAGTCATACACTCCTAAGAAATGCATTTAGAAATTGATCTTTTCCTTCAGGTATGTCAATTTTTCAATTTGCTTTTTAAGAACAGATTTTTTAAAATTAAAATGGGTGCTGGGTGCATGAAAGGTATTTTCAGGCATACTGCTGCTAATGGAGATATTACTTATCCAGTCACTGCTATTCAGTATAAACTTATAAAGTCGATAGGGTCTATACCAGAGGTGTCAACTCGTATTGTCACGGTGACATCACATGACGTATTGGGGCTTTTTTTACATTTCGCTAAACCGGGCATGGCCAGCGCATGACACATCCAGCCTGCAGGCTGGGAGTTTGATAGCCCTGGTCTATACAAAGCATATTTTATGTAATGATCTAGTACATGGGTCTGCAATCTTAAGCACTCAAAGAGCCACTTGGGCCCGTTTCCCACAGAAAACAAAACACCCGGAGCCACAAAACCTGGGTGGGCGTGGCCAACCTGACATCACTCCCTCCCACCCAGTCACATGACACCCCCCAGCCACGCCTACCCAAGTTTTGTGGCTCCAGGTATTTTCTTTTAAACAGGTCTCTCTCTTCCTCCCTTTCTCCCTCTCTCTCTTCCTCCCTGCCTCCCTCTCTCATTTCTCCTTCTCTCATCTTTCTCCCTTTCCCTTTCTCCTCTTTCTCCCTCTCTCTCTCTCTTCCTCCCTCCCTCATCTCATGGGAGAGGCAGGGCCACCCAGTGGTGGGATCATCTGACAGGGAGCCGCAGGAGAGGGCCCAAAGAGCCGCATACAGCTCTAGAGCCGCACTTTGCTGACCCCTGGACTGAGACTTTGTGAAGGAAGCGTCTCAAGAAAGATAATTGAAGATAACTGTGGCAGGGGTGGGTTCTACTTACCTTTACTACCGGTTCTCTTCCTGCACGCGCTTTGCTCCGGGCATGCGCACTAACTTTTTTTCCTGAAAAAACCTCGAAACAAGCGCTCTGCGCATGCGTAGAGCGCTTGTTTTGTGGTTTTTACCGGAAAACCGTAAGTACGGGCACGTGGGTGGGCCTGGCTCCCAGCCGTGGAGAACCGGTTCGGTGATATGACGTCACCGCTACCGGATCGCGCGAACCGGGCCAAACCAGGAGCAACCC
Organism: Grayia smithii; assembly: GCA_032468115.1. NCBI lineage: Eukaryota > Metazoa > Chordata > Lepidosauria > Squamata > Grayiidae > Grayia > Grayia smithii. The sequence goes on along the minus strand of JANHFM010004640.1, from coordinate 249,568 downwards.
ACCACTGAACTGTGGGCAGGTCCAGCAGATAATTGAAGGAAGGAGCTAATTCCAGAATGTGGGAGGGATTTTGTTGGAATTGTGCAGCGTTTTATCCCCAGTGGCATATCTGTGATATTAGGAGAGTTGTTTTGTGGGTCAGTTGTGAGGAAATGTCTAGCCAGGATCCTGGCTCCCCATCCTTAGTACTGCCACAAATATTTCAATAGGATTTTACCCTTTGGGTGGAAAAAATGGAATGTTAGCCTCCCATCAGCTGGAAGGCATGAAGCTACAGAAGTCTGGATGAATTAGAAACACAGCCTAGATATTAATATATAGAACTTATTTTGTGAACGAATGTATTTGTATGTATGTGTGTATGTAGGTATGTATGTATGTGAATTAAACTGAACCACTCATCATTATCTCCTTTTAACAACCCCATAATCCCTTGCAAAAGGACGCGGTGGCTCAATGGCTTAGACGCTGAGCTTGTCAATCGAAAGATCAGAAGTTCAGCGGTTCGAATCCCTCGTGCCGCGTAACGGGGTGAGCTCCCGTGACTTGTCCCAGCTTCTGCCAACCTAGCAGTTTGAAAGTAGGTAAAAAATGCAAGTAGAAAAATAAGGGCCACCTTTGGTGGGAAGGGAACAGCGTTTCCTGCGCCTTTGGCGTTGAGTCATGCTGGCCACATGACCACAGAGACGTCTTCGGGCAGCGCTGGCTCTTCGGCTTTGAAACGGAGACGAGCACCGCCCCCCAGAGTTTTACCTTTACCTATATAATCCTAGATATATTACCCAGATGCAGCTGTTTTATAAGTAACACGGACACAAGAGAACAGAAAGAGAGACGTGGGTATAATTTAAAGTGTGAAGACCCAGCAAACAAATTTCTTGAAAGTTGACCTAGCAGGCTTTGATATGTAGGAGAGGTGCCGGTTGTTACTCTTACAAAGCTGACTCGGTTCTGAATGCAAAAGGAGGGGAAAAAAGGGAAGAGGGCTACAAAACCACTCTTTGATTCCAGAGCTTGGCTAAAGGCGTAAACTCTACCAGGATTTGAATCCCTGGCAGTCCAATTCTACAGTTAAATGCGCATTTACAGAAAATATAACTAAAGAGATACAAGCTAAGATGAGCAGTGTTATATTCAAACAGACCCTAGAGAAGCAGAGGCAAAGTTCAGTTCTCTGTACTTGTCTGCTCAGAATAAGAGAGCTGGAAGGCACCTTGGAGGTCTTATAGTCCAACCCCCTGCTCTGGCAGGAGACCGTATAACATTTCAGGCAAATGGCCGTCCAATCTCTTCTTAAAAACCTCCAGTGATGAAACACCCACAACTTCTGGTGGCAAGCTGTTCCACTGGTTAATTGTCCTCACAGTCAGGAAATTCCTTTTTAGTTCCAGGTTGCTTCTCTCCTGGATTAGTTTC
>JANHFM010004640.1:187469-202091 GCA_032468115.1 Grayia smithii | reverse complement strand
TTAGCAAGCTGAGGTGAAAGGAAGGCAGGGAAGCATGGCAGGGCTGCGGGCCGTGGACCGGTTGGGGGCGTGGCCATGTTGAGCTCCCCCGCGCAACCCCACCGGCGACTGCAGATTCTCCAGTCCGGCTTGCAAGGTCAGTACCCGGCATATAAGACGACCCCCCACTTTTCTGAAGATTTTAATGGGTTAAAAAGTCATACGCCGGAATATACGGTAGAAAATCATTGCCTTCTCAAATGACATATTTACAATGAAGTAAAATAATAACACTAATAAAAAGTTCCTTGGGAATAATGCATACCAATTACAATGAAATCAATTTTCATTTTTTGGGGGACATAGTAGGCAAGCAGACAGTTTTAAAAAAAATATCTTAAATCTTCCAATAATTTCAGATGTAGACTCAGAGGAATTGGCCACACCCTTAATTTTTTAGGAAATCTAGGATATTATTCATAGGATGACATTTGGAAAGGCCAAATCATACCTCAGGGTGGTGAAGACAGAATTAAAACCAACTGAATCATAAGAATAATAAATAATAACAGCAAACTACAATTAAGGTTTCTCAAACTCAAATGTTATACTGTAACCATAGACTTGTCAGAGAAAAACCACAGTAACAAGTTCACCCATCTAATATAACATGGAATTTATTAAAGCTGTCCTTTATTACATTTAACTTTCAATCTGGTGTTAGAATCCTTGGCATGGTTTACAGGACAAATTTGTGAAATTAATGGAATATGTTAGCTGAACCTGAAGGGAAGCTATTGTTATATGCAAATAACATTCAGGGTTTTTCAAAGATCACCACTGCTGTCTATCTAAATTTGTAGAAGTTGCAAGATTTCATAAAATAAAATTAATTGGAAGTCAAATATAGCTAATGGTTAAACTATTATTGTTTTGTTTATTGCCCAGTTATTTATTACCCAGAGATTATTATTTCCATGAAAATATACAGATTAATTGATAATATTATTTTAAAAAAGTAAAAATACCCAGATGAACACAGGTACTAAGACAAGAATGCCCTCTAGGTCTGTGGGGAAGAATCTGTGCCGTAAAAATAAACAGATTTTTATTTTAAACATATTGCTAAATTAATAGTTATATTTTATGAATGAATTAAATATCCAGGATTTGTTAAAATTGTGTTACTCTTATGACAATAGTAGCTTTTATCCTCTTCATTTTAATCAGTATCATTGGGCTTATCTGTTAACCTCAATTATGTATTGGAATGGGCTTAATATTGAATATGTGAGCATGGTATGATTTAGTGTTCTTGTAATTTTGGCAAGTCCTGGGCACTAATTAAAGTATGAATTTGCTTATATTTCCAGCACTGAAAACAGTTGCTAGACATATCTGGGCCCTACTACTAGGTGGAAAATTTAAATTTGATTTTGCTTCCTATGAGAAAAACTGACTGAAAATGGCTGATAATAGATTTTTCAAAAAAACCAACAAACCAAAATATCATCATAACAAAATCATTACCTTTAATTAGCAATTTAAAGTTTTAAAGGTATTAGAAATGATGCATACAAACTAAGACAACAATGTATTATTAGTAAACGTCTTAAAAAGATTTCAAAAATAATTTTTTACAAACTTGGTTAGTTCAGGAAAACTAATATATAATTAATGCATATGTGCGTGTGTGTGCGCACGCATTAATATATATGGTATATATATATATATATATATATATATATATATATATGGTTACATTAGATACTTGTGTGTTTTGCATTATTATTTTGTTCTATACTATTAAGTGGAGTTTTATTTTCAGCATTTTTTTCACTGAAATTTTACCCATAAAACAAGTTAGGTTTTTATTCTGAAATAGATAATAGTACAAAATAATATTTTAAATTTAAATAGAAACATAAAGAAGAGAAATAAATAGGCATCTATCAGTAGGCTCTTAAAGAACAGGACAACAATTGTGACCATGAGACTGAAGCCCTTCCAGTCATATATGTGCGGAAGTTATGGATGACAAACAAACAAGAGGGTAGAGTTTTGATAAGATGGTCACGGCTACCATTTTGACTTTTCTTTCCCAGTTGACACTCCAGAGTATAAACAGAGAAACCTGGAAAAATGAAGCATTTTTTAAAAAACGAACGAAAATCTTACCTCTAGTGCATGCACAGAGTCTATCAGTGCCTGAGCAGTATATTACTGAGACAAATTTGTCTGGTTCTTCAGTACCTTCCTTTTTAGGTGGCTCCACTTTGGCCAGGATTTCAAAGTTTGAAAGATCTAATATTTTAACATAGCCTCCCTGAGTGGTTATTACTAGATGCCCAAGAGCAGAGATTTCCGATCTTTTTTCTCTCTCGCTGCCATTCTTAGACGTTAATTGTATTTCCTCTGTAGGTTCCTCACAGTCATCTTCTCTATTATCCAATATGTCTGGTGGGAGCAAAATCAATGAGGTAATGGTATCCTGGGGGTCTTTGATATGCTGAATTTTTATAGGTTCCTCTTCTAGAGTCACAATCCTAGTGGCATAGTTCATTTTATAAAGCACTAGATAACCACCACTAACACTTCGTTGTTCTGGCTGGATTATTAAGGGCGTCTGTACGTCTGCTGGTGAGTCATGCTGGATCATACTGATATTTGCACCATTCACTACAGTAACATTAGATTCTATTTCTCCTTTCCTTCTATTACATAGTGCCGAGTTTAATTTATTTAAATTATTCAAGGCCTCTACTTGATTTATTGCACTCAGGGATTCAACAGGACATGTCCGCAGTCCTATTAATAAATGAACTCCATCTGCACAAGGAGTGATTGAATCTACACAAAAATTCTCCTCCTCTGCAAACTTTGGCAGTCTTAGGCACTGAACCAAAGTTCCAGGTTTGGGAACCATTGAGTTCCACTTCTCAGAGTCCGGAGAAGTTAGGCTGGCTGTTGCGTCTGCAAACTGCTGAATGTATGTCACAGGAGGATCTTGCAACAGCAATTGCTCCTGGCTATCCAGCTCCATCTCTATGATTTGTGGGACTGTAAAACCATCATCATGTAAACTTTTACTCATGATATTGTTCATTTGTGAAAAGATTTTTCCTGCTTTTTCATCAGATTCCTTAATGCTGTAAAGCAGTAATATAGGTGAAGTCCTCCTTACCAGAGGAGAATTCAGTTCTGAATTAGTACAGGATTCATTGTCAGTTGATCCCAGGTCTGATATACTACCAGCTTGAGTCCTGCTTAAATCATCCAGTGATCTCTGAGAATTACTACTAACAGGAGAGGTAGCAGGCGATTTGTATGTTAATAAACCTCCAGCTAACAAACAAGGAAAGGGAATGTTGTGGTGTTCCAGATGCTTTTCCTTCATCTTTTCACTTTTACAGTTAGTTAGGCAAGGGTTTGCCCCAAGTTCTTCTAAATCTTTCACTGTGTCTTCAAGTACATTTGCAACTATTTCCCACTGAAGTTTCTCAGGCTGCTGAAGAATGCTGAGAGCAGTTACATCAAGGCTGACCTCCATGGTTTCCTTTTGTGATGTGTGTCCTTAAAGATAAAATATACAATGTAAAAAAACAGATCTTATCCATTATATTATTGTAAACCTTTACATTTTATTTTATTTACACACACACACACGCACACAAACCAACATCTAATGATATCTTCAAATATTTCTATTTTATCCAAACCAGGTAATTGTAGCTTGCCTAAGCTTGAAGCTGGCAAAAATATGGTTTGTCTTGTGAACGTCTGACACCTAAATTTTTTACAGAATAAAAGTAAATTACCAGGTAGAGAAAGGCATTTAAAATATAAGACATTTGCATAATGTTTTAATATACGATCATCACACAAATAGGCATAATTTCTATACTGGTAAAGTAAAATTTAAAATATCCAATGCCTAAAACAGAAATAAGAGGAAACCTATGCATATTTTCAACATTAGTAGTAGAGATCCTAACCTTGAAGGAAAATAAGGAGCAGTCAGAATGATCTATCTCCCACCTCCAAGAAGATTTAAGGTTTTCAAATACATTTTGTCCTCAGAAAATAGCATGAAAACATTATCCTCAATCAACCAACCTTAAAAAGATCTTGATTTGGGGGCTGCCCCTTCTTTGTTGAAAAGATTGCAGGGAGGAGCAGAAGAAAAAGGATCATGAGGCACACTTTCATTGCACTCATTCCCCCTGCCCTGTTTCTTATGTTAAAAAACAGTTTTATTTCTTAATTATAACTCAAAATATTAAGACTAATACCAAGATATATAATCCTTACTCCTTGCTAACAAAAGCATTGCAAATAATTGTAAGTAATATTATTTCTATTTCATAATAAAATATTAATTGCCTACCAGTCACTGATTCTGATCTGGAATGCTCCTCACTGTCTGAATCTTCTAGCAAATCATCACTAAAGTTAAGAAGATTAGAGAAATTAAGCCAAGAAAACAATTTAATTCAATATACCTACTTCTAAACATAAATTTTAGCATTAAAACCTGTTAATATACCAGCATATTATATATGAATACTATGAAAAAATCAAATTACTTAGGTAAGCTGCTGATGAGTCCAGTGATGATTATATTTATTTTAAATCCATTCTGTGATTTAACCTATATGATCATCTAATTCAGAAGCAAGTAGCCCATAATTTTGCTTTAGGAAGTATATGGAAAAGAATTTAACTTTAAGATCTTAAACTCTTATACTGGTGAGATCATCAAGACATATATTCTGGTTTTTATAAATCAAGAGAAAACATACTGCAAATAATGTCAATCATGTGGTTTTTGGTTCTTGTTGAAAAGCAAGCATTTTGCTATTCAAATATTAGGATAAATATGTACTAGCTACAATTACTATAGTGATTAGAATATAGTATTGCAGATTAATTTTGCCCACTGCCAAGAGTTCAATCCTGACCGTCTGAAGGTTGATTCAGCCTGCCATCCTTCCAAGATTGATAAAATGAAGACCTAGTTTATTGAGGACAATATGCTGACTCTGTAAACCACTTAGAGAATGCTGTAAAGCACTGTGAAGTGGTCTAACTGCTACTGCTATAAATACAAAATAAACCAAAAAGTATATAGACAAAGGAGGGAAAGGCAATTTATGTCTGTTCTTTCAATCTGTAGTTGGGATTGAGCTATATTGGTGACATTCAAGTGATAAATTAATCTTTCATAAACTAACATGAACTATGGGCTTCTAGATTAATAATTCAAACCATTATATCAAATGGCGAAAGAAGAAAAATGCAGAGTGGCTTAACTGAACTGAGAAAAAAAAGTCTTCAGAAATAAAGTTCTATAAATAATTCTGTGTATTAATTGTTAACAGTTAATAGAAACTCATAAATTTAAATTAATAGCTAATGTAAATTCTGAAGTTATTAGCATCCTCAGATTTTAGAAATTTATTAATCATTTTAATATGGACTATTCCTTTGTTCTGCATAAATCTTACAACAGTAGTTAAATTGCACCGCAATTCATATAAAATTAGTGTTGAACTTAATCTCTTAATGTACTTCATTTACTGTCTGTATTACAAACAAGTTGATATTTTAATGTTATTTTTCAATTTGTATTTCTAGAACCTTTTAACACAAACCTTTGCAAGTATTATTTATAAATAATGGAGAACAAATGACCATTTTAGTCCAAACACTATGATGTTTTCCTTCTCCAAATAAATGGCTCCACCCAGTAAGATCATCCTAATCAAGGAAATTGAGAATTCCCAAAATAAAAGGGAGGTGACTGGTACCCTCTATTTTGTGAAATAGTCTACTTTTGCAGATCACAACAGCACAATTCTAACATGTATTCAAAGCTGGTGAAAAAGAATGGTTCCAAGTTTCTTTAAAAATTGCTGAGTTGGTGCTATCACAATATTTGCTATTCAACTTTTTAATATGTTGCAAAGGAATATGTGCTTTAGCAATAGCAATAACAAGAGCGCTTAGACTTATATAAGTCTAAGCACAGTGCTTCACAGCACTTTCTGAGCAGTTTACAAATGTCAGCATATTGTCCCCAACAACCTAGGTCCTCATTTTACTAACCTTGGAAGGATGGAAGGCTCAATCTCTCTAAGGATCCAACTCTAGGCTGTGGGCAAACTTAGCCTGCAGTTCTGCATTCTAACCACTGCGCCACAAGGGCTTTATCTGCTTTTGTTTCAATATCTTATCATTGTAAACTTCCGTGAGTCATTTCAGCAGTATATAAATGAAATAAATACATTTTCTGCTGAAAATAATAAAAGTGGGAGTGCAAAAATGTATTTTAGAGCAACTGTTCTGTGTAAAAAGAAACCCTTCATATTGGATCAAATGTAAATTAAAGTAACATCTTTTGGTCCACATTCCCAAAATTGTGAAAACAAAGCTATCTTCTGTTGGAAGGAACTAAATACTGATAGTTTTACCTCAGTACACTATGACTAGTGTCCTCTTCCAAAGAAATAAACACACTCACATTCAATCAAATATTTATTAGCATACCTGTCTCCTTCTAATTTTGGTATATCTGAACAGCTAGATGAATCTTCTATCCATGTTATTGTTGGTCTTCTTGAATCAACCCCTGAGCTCTGTTCCCCAGACAATACAAGTTGCTGTACAATTACGGGATCATAAGCATTGATCTCAAACTTTAAATGCACCTATGCAAATTTAAAAACATAATTAAACTTAGATGCAAATTCTTATTCGTATAATTAGCATTACAACTCTAGACAACAAGATACCTTCATAAGTTTTGAAATATCCCATATACAGATCTTTCCTCGTTTTGTTGCAGCAGCTAAAAAATGAGGACAACTTCCAGATCCAAAGCAGACTATTCTGTCTGTGCCATCTGTACAAGGAAACTGCGCTGGACTTGTTGCCAGCGTGACCGAGAGGGGCACGTTCTGCGTGTGTTCACCTTTCACAAATGGGCAGTTAGGGGAATGTCTTTCATGTTCAGACCTTAATGAATTAGAAAGATAAGTGTTAAAATGTAAGCAATATTTTTTTTCTCATTAGTAATTTTGCTGAATATAAGCTAAGGTGTTTGGCTAATTAGCCTGTAAGATAAAAGCACTAACCTAGGTAAGTTAAAGAGATAAAATATAGATTCCAAAGTTCCTGTGAGCAAAACTCTATTCATAGCCACTTTTGCAGACAAGGAGCAAAGGTGATTTTTGGTTATTACTCCTCTACTGCATTTCTCTGTACCTCCAAACAATCTTATCTGGCGAGCTGAGATTACTCTCTAGGACTTTATAGTCGCTGACATAGGTAGCTGTACTTCCCTCATCTTATCTTTCACAGTACAGATCAAGAAAGTATTAAGGAACTCAATCACTTTTAATTTTTACCTGAAATGTATGTGAAATTTGTGATTTTGAAGAAAAACATTTACAAAAAGATTCACATAACACGAATTCATACTCAGTGCATCTACTGTACATGTTAAAGTTCATAATTCAGCATCTTGAGATATAATTAATTCAAAAATGCATAAAAATGATTATTTTGGGGAAAGGAGAAAGAAACCAATATATTAGGAAAATCAACTGTAAACATGCATGCTTCAGAAAGTGTATCAAGATGAGTGATTAGAAAAATAAGATACTTTCTATCAACATTTTTCTCTCAGATTTGTGAATTGGTGTGTAAATAACTTAAAATCAACTGACAATATGGAAAATAAGAAAGGGAGTATTGATGTACTCAGTTATCCCTAAATTCCAGAATAATAATGGGAAGTCATTGGTTCTAAAATTGTTATGATTTGCTTACAGGTATTATTTAAGAATGATGATTAGGAATAATGGCTGGTTCTTCATTCCATTCTCTAAAGACATCATTATTCAATCTAATTTTTAAAACACTCTTATGTTCTTTTTAAATAAGACAAAAACTCCCCAAATGGAAATTATGTCTATTACTGAAAATTCAAAAATATTTTATTTAATATTTAATTATTAAATTCTAAAAGAATTCTATCAGAAAATCCTATGCTATATTTTAACATTTTTAATTACTTAAATACTGTAATCAAACTTGAACCTGTCACAAAAAGATCTAAATTAATAGATCTAATCCAGTTTCTAATGTAAGCCTTACATAAAGAACAGAAAGCAGTGCAGATATATTTCAAATATTACATTCTCACCAAGGTTCATCTGTTGGCTCCCAGCATACCAAACATACACTACACGTAAAACACATGGCTCTGTCATCTCCTGATGATGCAGGCTATGGGAGAAGTGAGAACAACAAATGAAAATTTAAATGTGACATACAGTATTCCATATATACAAACCCACACATAGCAGAGAACCTATCTTCGCTACTATCTTAACATACACACATATAAAAAGGAAAGACAAAAATATCTTCTGGATAAATGCAAGTTCCTGAAGGAATAATCTTCTTCGTATAATATGTGTAACAATATTTGTCTCCCTGTGCTGTTACAAAATGAGAGAGTCACAAATTTCTAATAGGAATAAGCACACATACACACATATACACACACCGCATAACCTCCATTTATTAGAGAAAATCTGGGGCAGGAATATCCTGAATTAATAAAACACATTTGGCCATAAGTAACTACAGAAAAGCTTTATGGTAATAATGGATAAATATCTTGGTAGAATACTAATCTGCAATTATTTCTCTTTTGGAAATCACTGAAGTGTCTTTAGAAAAAGGCTTCAGAAGCAACTACTATAGCTGAATGCTTTACTAGCCTTGCTTACTCTCCAAGGACATTTTATAGCAGATCTCAAAATAACTGTTTTGAAAAATGAGACTTTAACTCCAATATTGAGGAGTGATTGTTGTACTTGCAACAGACTATCTCAGAAATTCTGAACAAACCCAAGAGGTTTTTAATATGTTGCAATCGGTAATTGATAAAGTACTGGAAATTTGCCTGACATAATTATCTTGCCCTCACTTCTTCACTCACATCATCCCAATTTAAATCCTACATCAGTCTAGCCATTCTAGCCAGTGAGACTGGAACTCCTGGCAGTGAGCAGTGAATTAGTTTGCAATACTGTATTTTTTTAATATATTTTATACAATCTTGTGAGGCCACATTACTAGCTGAAGTGAGTTTCAGTTCACAAAAACTTATGCATTTTAATAAAAACTGTTGGTCAGAAAAGGTGCTACCAGACTCCTGATTTCTTTTGCCACAGCTCCTCCTATAATCTTTCAAAATCAATAATTAAGAATAGTATATAGCTTTCCTCACCCATGTTTGTATGCATCAGGTTTTTTTTTTAAAGTGGTATGATAAAACAGTCTTGAAAGAGATTTCTCACCACTGCCATCTTCTGGGATGTTTTCTACTTTGCAGTCTAGACTATAGTTCTGGTATTCTTTAGTCCTTCCAATCAAGTACTGGTAAGTTCCACTCCTATTTAATTACTGTGGTTATACAGAGGATGCCACTTAGTGAGACTAAACATGACATCATTAATATGCTGGTTAAGTGGCTTATTTCTAAGTGGTTGAGTTTGTGCTTCAGGGTCAAATATGGCATACACCATTTACTTAACCTCATGCAAAGACAGTTATGTAGTTGTTCCCCATCTTATATCTTTTAAGTTGCTTTGCAAATGGATTCAAAATATATTTTATAAACATTTGACCAGAATTGTAGCATTTTTAAAATTAACATTTGTAGTATTTATTTTGCCCCCAAGGTAAACTTTATTTTTGAAAAACTGAACACATGACTCCTTTGAAGGATTAAAGGCATAGTCAGGGCCAACAGAAAACTATCAAATATATTTTCAGAAGACAAAGTATTTGAATATACAGCACTAAAAATAATACATTGCTATGATTTCAGTTAGAAATCTATTTATTTACCTGATGGTAGAACCCAGCTTGAGCCATGGGATCTGGCTGCGCCCACCTATAACCTACATGAGGCCATGAGGTGAATGTTTCCCGTCTGTTAGCCTCACTATACATTAAAGACCTTGGAAGAAGAAAAAAGGAATTACAAACAGTTCAAAGGCTCCCTAGCTGTTGTTAATTCTCCAATCTTGTGACCATTGCCCCTTCCAGAAGAAGCAAAATTATTTACTGTTTGCACCCTGATCATAAAATCACAACTGAAATAATCACCTATATTTATCTTCCTCCAACTGCTGAATTTCTAACTCCTTCTATCACCCATACTATAATTCTCCCTTATAGAGTCTGTATTCCACCATAGACACATGCTCACAATTAAGGATTATCTCCCAGAACAGTGATTGCCTTTCATTCTTCACATAAAAAATTAACAGGTGAATTCATAGGCATAAGACACAATGATAATGCAGCATCCAGTTTGCAAAAGTTAAAAAATGCTGTAGCCATCTTTTTCTTGTATCTCTGCATACTTAAGAAGGAAAATTTGGGCTTTTCCCTTCATGAATTATTTCAAACAACACGAATGGATAAACCATAATACATGTGGTTCCCTACAATCAGGTGGGGTTTTTTTGCAGAGAATACATTACCAAAACTAGCAGCACACAGGAGTATACCTATTCACCTCCACTCTATCAATCTTCACATTGGTTTTATATATCTAAAAACATATTTAAAGTACCTGCAAACACAATACTAATTATATTCCTCTGTATAGATGTAATTGCTTTCCGCAAACTAAGCAAACAGACAGCATAATGTCTAGTCTTTACAAGTTTTTCTGCATAAAGTAACTTGAATATCTAAGATGTGCTAAGATGGCCCAGAAATAAGTCTTAAACCATTCTAACTCTACTCCTGAAATTAAAACAGGAAGACTATCAATCATCACACAAATTGCCAATTCTCAAATGTTAGACATGTGGAAATTTTGAATACTGTATCCTGGATACAAAATGGCTTGACAAGGAAGCACGACCACTTACAATATATCAATATTCTAGGAAGAATGCTCCCTAATACCTAAATTACTTTAGCATTTTTCTTTCTGCACAGCTGTATGCTGCATATGCAGCATTCTGCATGTTTATTTTCAAAGAAACTTGTGGAGTCCAAGTGAAAAGGAAGGAAGGAAGGAAGGAAGGAAGGAAGGAAGGAAGGAAGGAAGGAAGGAAGGAAGGAATAACTAAAAATACACATGCAAGTGAAACAATGCTTTTTTAAAATGTGAATTAACTTCTCCTTACCTATCCACTGATCGGCCAGGCCCCACACCAAGTTCCGGTCGTGCACTGGGCAAGAGGTAAGATAATCTATCCATAACAGATGAAGCTACAGGTAAGGCAGCAATGTTTTGATTTATTTTCTTGAGTTCACTTACAATGGCACTGGCAACAGACTTCAATACATGGTGAGGGAGATGGAACATAACAGTTGCCCACTACAATAAATAAATAAATAAAATTTGAGTTATTGAGTACAAGACCTCAGCTTCCAAAACACAATGGGAATGTATTTTTAGGATACAAATGCAATAAAAAGACAAAGAGGCTAATGGGTATAAAATGTCTTTAAAAGTAAGTATGCTACCCCAGCATCTTTGAGATATTTTGCTTTGAAACAGAGCAAACATAGTACACCTTTGGCCCTCCAAATGTTGGTGACTTATTGTTCCCAGCAGCCCTACCCAACATAGCTACCATAAGGAGTTGCATATACTCAAACCTACAAATATAAACAAAAAACTAGATTTATATTTATTCTGAAAACAGTTCACTCAGAAAGAATAACTGTATAAAATTTTTTGAAGACTTCCCTTTCAGACTTTTGCTTACCATGAAGGAACTAATGTCCAACATTAAGAGAGAAACAACAATGGCTAAAAAATGGACCCTTTCTACTATAAACACGTGATGGCAACTAAACACAAAGTGTCCAACTTTCCCTTCCCAACCCATATATGGCATATTCATGTTAAAGCTTTGATTAACAGATTCATTGCAAGGGGAAACAACTATTAAAAATCAAATACAGAATAGCAACAGCAAAGCAGATAACTCTGTGGCATTAAAAAGAGTGGTAAGATTCCTTACCTTTGCAACTTTGTGGTTCGCTGCTGTTTCATGTGAGGTATTTTTTAATCCATCTTTCAATTGTGCAAGAAACAAATCATATCCTTCTGTGCTTGACACATCTATCTTCTCTATGCAAGCAGACAACAGTTGTTGAGCCTTAGATGCAAAAAGCAAATATTTAACTTCTGACTAGCACTGGAATTATTAGTTCAATTTTTTTTACTTTCTATAAAGAATGTATCTTTTGCAAGGAATAAGGCATACATGGAAAAATATTTTAAGGCATATAGTTATTATAAAAATAACTCAGTACTCAGAAAACCATTTGAATCTAGTTCCAGATAAAAATCCAAAGTAAAAATAGAGAAAATGCTTCTTCACAATATATCCAAATTATTTTAGAAATAAATTACTACTATTGGGATATATCAACATCCTAAAGATAACCAGCAAAGCCAGCATTTTGCCAAGTGGTATTATAAAGTACCCACAGAAGTTAGTTAAAAAAAAGAGAAGAAACTGATTTGTGTTCAGATCATATTAAATAATTAGTTCCCTCATTTAAAACTTTCAAAATAAAAATGATTATATATTCTTGGAAAGATGCATGTATGACACATTCTGAAGATTGGTTTAATGAAATCTTCCAGATCTCAGTCTTTTTGGCAAGTAGGCAGGTTAGCACAAATCTAAAGGGTTTTTTCCTTCTGCATTTTAATTTTTTTAAATTGTTACTATTTCATATTCTGTTTAATATATAATTTTTCATGGTGGAATTAAACCATCAAGTCTTGTTTTCAAGTGGTATCATTTGCACTATATATTAAAAATTAATAAAAATATAATTTAAAATGAGATGCATGTATCATGATATACAATATAGTAAGCACAACAATAATACTAAGTAGCAATATATCTTCTTTACTAGGTCACTTTATCTTTTGCAGTAGATGCAAAAAACAGTAATTTGATTATTAGTAATAGAATTCTTTATTGGCCAAGTGTTATTGGACACACAAAGAATTTGTCTTGGTGCATACTCTCTCTGTACATAAAAGAAAAGATACATTCGTCACAAATCATAAGGTACAACACACAATGATAGTCATAGGGAACAAATAATAATGCAAATTTGACAGTGTTGAGGGAATTATTTGTTTAGGAGAGTGATGGCGTTCAGGAAAAAACTGTTCTTTTGTCTTGGTGTGCAGTGCTCTATAGCGTTGTTTTGAGGGTAGGAGTTGAAACAGTTTATGTCCAGGATGCAAGGGGTCTTGTTTTTTTGAAGAATGTTCTCCTTTGTTGGCAACATGTCACTTGCTAAATCCTCCTGGTCTGGTGGAACACAAGCATGTAAGGTCAAAATGGATTTACACTGGTCAATTTGCATTGCGGTAACTTTGAATTGTTTAATCTCTTATCCAGACAGTTCAAAGAGAGAAAGAGAAAATAATGGATCTAGAATCATTGTTCTACATTTTAGACCATTTATAATGCAGAAGCTCATTTTACATGCTTCTGCATTCACAAATGTTTCTTTGGGGAAAAAAAATTCTCTTTGGAGTGTGATTTAACATAATCATGCAGATGAACTGCCCAATTCCAGACATAGCTCTGCTACTGATCTTTCCGTAATTTCCAAAAACACTTTATTCCGCAGAAAAAAAAAATTGCTACGAACAAGAGGACATATGGAGATCATACATTATTAAAAATCATCATCAAGATATAAGAGGCTGGAATGTTTCAGCTGGAGGCAACAACTGGCATTCAATGCTTAATTTACCATAGCAGTCATGAGAATTAGATCATAACCTCCATTCGCTCCTAATCATGCCTGGGGAACTTTTACTTTCTCCCTTGTCTCCATGACTTTGCCTTCATCTACTTCCTGGCCTATGTGTAAGACCGATGAAAGTCATCTTTAGCTGCACAGGTAGTTGAAGGAGAATTGTTAGCCTCATTCTAGCTCAGTCCACCAATAACCTCAAAGCATATAAAATCTTGGTCTTCCGTTACCTTGAAGGGAAGTTGTGCACCTGGCAGAGGCTGAACAGAAGTAATAAAGGCAAGATAGGCACGAGCAATGAGAAAAGCTGATTTCCTGCTGGTATAAAATTTTTGCCTGGCTCAAGAATGGGTGATGATTGTTTTGACTCAGTAGTTCGGAAAAGCCCTTACAGTAATATTTGATTCCCTTTTATGGTAAATGATGGCTCCCAAAACTAAAAATCCTTGACTTCCAATTGCCATTTGGTAAGATTTATTGCCCTCAACTAGAATTCAGAAAACGCTATAACTTTGTTTATGGATTATGATAAATTGACACTATTAATATTTATGATGCTTGCTAGTTTAATCGTAGAGTTGCCAACATGGTACCAACCCCCAGATCTGTCTAGTCTTCATAAACATTATTTTAACATTATAGAAAGAAGAGAATCAGAGCAGTATGGAGAATCAGAGCACTTGGAAGGTTGAGAGTTTAATCCTAGGTAGTGGCAGATGTTTCTCTATTAGAATAGAATAGAATAGAATAGAATAGAATAGAATAGAATAGAATAGAATAGAATAGAATAGAATAGAATAG
>JANHFM010004640.1:164766-175221 GCA_032468115.1 Grayia smithii | reverse complement strand
GACGGTTCCCCCCCCCCCTCACCGTTGAGCGCCGTCGCCTGCAGCGTAGCTCCGGAGGTGCCGTCGATGACTTTGTTGGCGCCGCGGGCGGTCACGGCCAGGATGGCGTTGAGCGCCGGGTGGTAACACAGGCTGCAAAGCCCGTCGGCGTCGCAACGCAGGCAGCCGTCCCGCAGCAGCAACCACTCGCAGGGGCCTGGACCCGGCCCCGGTCCTGGACCAGGTCCTGGACCCGGCCCCGGCCCGGTCGACACCGGCCCCGAGGAACAAGACGCTCCCCCGGCCTCCTCCGCCGCCATCGCGCAGGACAAGAGGCCCGGCGGAGCCGCTCAGTGACAGTCCCGAGAGGAGCCGCCGCCACCAGTCAGCATCCGGGTCCGGAGAAAGGGGGAGGGAAAAAAGGGAGAGGGGAAGAGAGAGAGAGAGAGAGAGAAAAGGAGAGGGAGCTGAGCGTCGGCGTCCGCAGGAAGTGACGTAACTGCGCCGGAAGCAGAGTGCCGCTAAGAAACCGCTTCTCAAGTGTTCAATGCGTGTTCGAAGTGAAAGGGCAGAAGGAGAATTGACATGCGTCCTACCGCCTCCTGAGGCGATTCCTGGGAAGAGCTCGCTTTAAGTCACCTGACCAGCAGATGCTGCCTTATTCCTGCCTCCGTAATCAGATATGTCTCCGCCCTCCATCCTGCTTTTAATGGCCGTTGAAGTGGCGGGTGTATTTATTTCGTAAACTGACGAAATAGAACTACTGGAAAGAAAGGAAAAAAAAAAAAAACCAAACCCAGGTTCCCTTTCAGATTTTGAGAGAAAACCGATTTGCAATTTTTGGTAGCCTTCAAAATTTGGAGTCTCCGAATGTGTTACTAAAACGTCTCGATTGCTGGAGATGACAAGGGCGGTTAGTACTTTTAGAGACCCAGTCGGTCGAAGGCGGCTGACTTGATTCTCATCGATTCTCATCTCTTGATTCTCATTGGTTTTGGGCCTCTGTAAAGCCTTATGTAAGTTCATTATAGATCCGGCCAAGCGGGCTAAGATTTATAGCGTTTATTTTCACAGCCACAGCCTGGCTGTGTATTAGAATAGTAGTGAAATAATGCCACTGCATTTCCATGTATTGAAAGTAAGTAGTAAATCCCAGAGTGTTTAAAAAGATACTTGGACTCCTGTTCCTCCTGTTGTGGAACTTCTCCTTTTGAGTTGCTCTTCTATTTCCTCTACTTTTACTATTTCCAAGGAAATAATGAGGTCTTCAGCTGTTTTGAGTCCTTGGATAGCAA
Source organism: Grayia smithii (assembly GCA_032468115.1). Taxonomy (NCBI): domain Eukaryota; kingdom Metazoa; phylum Chordata; class Lepidosauria; order Squamata; family Grayiidae; genus Grayia; species Grayia smithii. The sequence goes on along the minus strand of JANHFM010004640.1, from coordinate 173,947 downwards.
TATTTTGGACTGGTACAAGAAAAATAATTGTTATGGCTACCATGTCTGTAATAATCTGCATACCACAAGATATCAGAGTTAGTTTTTCCTGTCACTTTGCTGCTATCTAGTGGTAACCTGGAGTTTTGCAGCCAAGGTACTTTAGCCTTAACTAACTTAACTCTAGTGTGAAAGCTCATTTGGAGAGTTGAAGAAAAATTGATGCCTTTGAATTGTGCTGAAGAAAATAGTTGAACATACCACCAATTACAAAAAGAACAAATCATTTAATATTGGAGGAAATAAAATCCACACTGCTCATTGGAAGCACTAATAATGAAGCTATAGTTTTTGGATACGTAACGCAAAAACAATAGACTGGAGAAAATTTTGATGCTTACGAAAATCGAATGCAATTTAGAGAGGCCAACAGAAGACAAGATCCAAGATACCATCGCTAATGATATAAGCATGAGCTTACATGAAATCAGAAGTAGTAACCAAGAGACAGTCATGGTGGAATGATGTCCATCAGGCCACAGAATGCAGAAATGACTGAATGCAGAACTTCCATTATCTGAAATGATATAATCAAAGTGTACAGCAGTTGTCATGGTGGTGAACAGCACTAATCACCACTTCCAAGCCCAGTCTAGCCAGAAAGCTCAAAACCTCTGAAATGGAGCATCTATGGCTTATCAGACAACCTGAAGGATATTATGGTCTGTTAGCAAAAGCCATTGAAACACTCAAAAGAATCAACAGACATAGGCTATCTACTTTCAACAATCCCGTATTTCAGCTTTAAAAAGACTAGCCTTTTTCTAGCAACATATTTTCAAGGTATGAGAATTTTCAAATACATTTTTGATTTATTTGTATATTGATATAAGCTCAGAAGCTTTCAGTTTAATGCTGAGGAAAGAAGCTTATTTAAAAGTAAAGAAACATTACTAGTTTCTTTCTTACACCATTATGTCAAACAATAGATTTAACATGCAAACACTCCTCAATAAGAGTTCTAGAGGTATTCAGCTAAAATACAGAAAGCTTGGAAATTGAAACAGGTATTAAAGTAGATAAGAACAACGGCCTACATCTCTGCCATTGATATCCAAGACTTGAATTCAGTAAGCAGGACAGATACATTTATTTGCAGAACTTAATAGGGCCTACTGTTGCACATAGTGATCCAACTAATACAAAGAGGACTAAAAGCAATCCAATCTTTCCCATCAGGTCCAGACGAACCAAACTATTAGCCTCCTGACTTGACACCCTCAGCTTGGCCCAGCACTTGGTCTTTATATCATTCTAGAAAGCTAAAAGGATAGGTCCCCTCAAATCTCAGTTGGGAGGCTATTCCAAAAGGCTGGGATGTTACAGAGAAGGCACATTTCTAAGGTTCCATCAGATGATACCATTAAAGGGAAATGACCTGGAGCGCACCTACAATACCTGACTTAGTAGAAGGGGCAGAGATCCTCAGGTGCAGGTGGTCCCACAAATATCATGGCCCTGTATAGGTGATGATAAGCCCCTCGAATTGCACCCAGAAAGGAAATGGGAGCAATCCAGCTCACACAACAGTGGTGTAAATCAAGCAAACCACAGGGCACCAACAACTATGCCTGCTATTGCATTTTGGACCAACTGCAGCTTTTGGATGGTCTTCAAGGGCACCCCCATTACAGCATTGCAGTAATCCAAATGAAAAGTGACTACAGCACAAATGACAAAGAATAAGCACGTTTGTAAAATAAGACAACAGAAAAGTGCCAACATATGCACTAGGAGTCGGGCAGCATATAAATACAATAAAAATAGTTGTTGTTATTCTTTTAAACACAGTACAAGTCCATTGTGTAATGCTACTTTCAAAATGGGTACTTTGGGGGGGGGGGGAAGTAAGCCACAAAGGAATTTTTTTCCTTAAAACTAAATGTGAAATTGAAAGAAAAGTAGAATTAACCTCAAAATTTTAAAAAGAAACTTACGATTTCACTTAAAATAGTTATGAATGTCTACTGCAGAGAAAAGTATGTGTATGGCAGAATTAGTTTTCCCAGGTTATAACATTCAGTAGGTGAAACATGACTGTAAATAGGCTGTGTCAAACTCACACATGGATTTCCATGACTTTAGCTGATGGAAAGCTATAAAATGAAAATCTTGCAATTATTTTCACATGTTTTCAGATGACAAAAGCTTGTATTTCAGTAATTCTAAAAATTTATTTACATTCTTATAAACACATCTTAAACATATGAAATATGGGTATTTATCTCTTGGATTAGATATGATACAGATTTATATGTATTGTGCAAACAAACTGAATTCCATTTTGTATAAAATACATGTATTTACATATATGTTAGGCTAAAAGTGGGAGTTAATGCACTACTATAAATAAATAGTTTAATCCACTGGGAAACTGTTGACAAAGCTTCTTTTATACAGCATATTTAAATGATATTGAACCTTGAAAACATAATGGGTTCTGCTGAAGTTTACAGAAAATATTGTTACATCCTAATATATACTTTAATCCAAACCAGTTTCTAATCAATTAAGACAACTATTTTAATGAATTAGCATTTATACCAAACACATTTTTTCTGTTTAAGAATGCTTCTAATGATTGGCTGATTACATGAGCCAACTTTGAGATCATGCTGGACAGAGTGAATAGAAGCGTTAGCCCAGCGTATGTTCAGGGCATTGGGTATGCGACGTCTGAGTTTGCTCGGATTGCCATATAACTGTGTTACCTCTAGGCAGAGCTATCTGCTTTAAAGCTGAATTTGATTATTAAGATTTAAAAAGAGTAGATGAAACTGAGATATTACATTTATATTTTAAGCAGAAATAATATGTTTTTCTTCCATTTTAGTGTTTTTATGAATCAAAGTCTGCCATAGGATTGGACATTCTGGAGACCATTTAATAATACATAGTTCTGAAAATGATCATTAATAATGATTATTAAAAGCCCAGGTGGCGTAGTGGTTAGAATGCAGTACTGCAGGCTACTGCTGCTTGCTGCCTGCCTGCAATTTGGCAGTTCGAATCCCACCAGACTCAAGGTTGACTCAGCCTTCCATCCTTCCAAGGTCGGTATGAGGACCCAGATTGTTGGGGGGCAATATGCTGACTCTGTAAACCGCTTAGAGAGGGCTGCAAAGCACTGTGAAGTGGTATTTAAGTTTAAGTGCTATTGCTATTACACAGAAAAGCGCAGGCTGTTTTTAAGCAGAAAGTAGCACTTTCAGAGCTTTTGTAAGTACAGGCATCGCTTCATATGAAAAGTAGATATAACTTGTTATTCTTCAATTTTTATAATTCTGTAGCGGGGGAACTAGAAGGCACATGTTAAAGCCTTTTTGTTTTATTCCTGGATTTCATTTCGAAGAATATATTCATAAAAAATGGGTCCAATGATGTAAGGGGGGATGTAGAAGGAAAGACTGATGAAAAATGTCAGTGCACATCCAAAAATTCTAATTCAGAAAATGCAAACGTAATTGTTTCTCTATTCGGATGAGCAACTCAATGCAATTTATGCCTTTTATTGCCAATTTGACAAAAATTATTTGTGTATCTGCTTATCTGAATAAGCAGACTAAATTAAATACGTGCCTTGCAAACAGGGTGAATTTGATTTAAATCAAGTTGGTTTAAATCAAGATTTAAATCACTAGTAATAAGGCTCAACTCTATTTAAATCATAATTTTTAAAGAGCAACTGTCATCTCTATCCCGCAGCAGCTCCTCCTCTGACCTGTTGACTCACCAACAGTCCCAATATTGCAGAATATGCTACATAACTAAACTCCATTTCATGCTGAATAAACTAATTTATTAATGTATCTTAAATAGAAAACTATCTTTTTATAGATTTTTACTCCAAAAGCATTTTATTAAAATAAATTTGATAAAAATAAAAAAAATCCAATTTAAATAAACAATTTTTTTTGTTTTTAAAATCAATTTTTATCCACCCTGCTTGCAAACAATAAATGTTGCTATGAAAATTCTTATAATGCAGAATTTTTTTTTCATCTGTAACTAATATACAATTATATTAAAGAACCATTTCAATAATGTCAATTCATATTAAACTTGATAATCAAATTGCAAATGCAAGTTCGTGGCTAACAATTTTACCAACCCCAAAACTAGTTTACATAAATCGCAAAACAAGGTGTTATAAAACAAGTTCAATTTTGAAGAAAGCAATGTTTATTCTACTGAAGAATTTTTTCAGAATCATACTATTTATTTAAACTTTTTTCCACTTACCACTTTCATAAAGCTGCAGATAAAAACTTTTTTCTGAAAGATTTCAAAATCAACTTTGTAAAGCAATATTTTGCTATGACATATTTACAGTTGAACTTTTTTTTAGAAAATTACTTCAAATACTACTAAATATTACTTCAAATATTTCATGTGATGGTAATGACAATCATAAATCCCCTTTACGATGAAATTTCCTAAACCAATCTTTGATCAATATAAAACTTTAAATCAGAACTGATAACTCAATAGCCAAGTCAAAATTGGACAAAATTACACATTAAAATATAGGAATGACGAGGATTGGCTAATGAATACATTTATGGGAACTATGGTTTCAAATGATTACTCATTTTTTTCCATGACAGTTTACCTATCATATGGACCTCGTGCTTTTGGCACAAGTAATAAGTTTCTTCAGATAACATATTTATAAATGTTACCATCCGTATTCATTAAAAATCTAATAAACCTAAAACTCTGGTATAAGTTTGCATTATAATTAAAAATACTTAAATAATAATGCACAGATGTACTTAAGGATACTACTGAAACTTTGTCCGCCTGATAGGATACAGTCACTTGCCTTTTCTATCCACCAACCGTTCAGTCTTCATAGTGATCAAAATGTCCTTGTTCGAATCTAGCAATTTTGGTCACACCCCAGTATATAAAGACAGAAAATAAATGTACAATAAAAAGATGGGATAAATCAGAAGAGGCTTCTTGGTTTTAAATTCTTCACCAACTAATAAGGAAGCAGCACTGTATGCAGCCCAAAACACTCCAAAAAGCTGGCAGAAATAAAAAAAAAAAGAAAGAAATATTATCAAGGCAAGGAAAGTCCCAAACTGCACAGTAGAATTTTTTTTTATCAAGAAAACAACAGAATAAACTGTGGTTATGTACAGTAATCTGAAACTAAATTCCTACTGCTGTGTGGACAATCTGATGCTGCAGTTCAACATATCTGGAAGGCACAGCAGGAAGGCACATAGCAGGAAGCTGATCTCCAGTTAATACTGAATCTGTACTACAATACCAAATTAATGTGTTTACAAAATGAGAAAGTCCTAATAAGATGTTTTTGTTTGTTTTCCTCCCCTTACGTTTTAAAGCAGTCAATTTATTATTATTTGGAGAAAAAAATAATTTCATCCAACTATTTTTGAAAGCTTCCTTTAACAAGCTGTTTTCCTTTTCTTTTTGTATAATTTTAAATGTGAAAAATGTACAGTATGTTGATATTTTTCTACATCAGTCAAAATATTTATAGGAATATAGCCATTAAAAGATGGAGTACTGTAAGTCAAGCTTTATTATATATCCCATACTGTATGTTTCATATCATATTTTATATCCCTGCCTGAGTTGGGCTGAGCAAGACTGGCCTAAGATCACCCATCTGATTTTCATGGCTAAGGCAGGACTTGAATTCATGGTTCCTTGCTTTCTAGCCATAATCACGAGTGAATTTTCTCAATTTACAGGCATAAATTAGCTCAAAAGCAAAGTAGAATCTGAATACTTGCTGCATAATATACTATTGTATAAAATTAATTGATATATTGTTGAGATTTTGGTCTTCTGGTCATGAATGATATTGAACTTACTTTTATTAGAGTAGAAACAATTTCAAATGATCCAACAACCAGGAGTGCAGGTGCTATTACAATAAGAGGAAGTAAAGAATATCCAATCACTCCAAGAACTTGACCATATGCAACCTGTAAATTTAAAATACTTCAGTCATTATTTCCAGTAACTCAGTCTACTAACAAAGATAATTGTTCAAACTTGAGTACATAAGTCACATATGTTCTTTACAAGCCTAATTCCCAAATCCTCTTGTTCATGTAGTCATTTTCTAAAGAATCAAAATTTTGCAGAATGGTGGACTCTCTGGTTTCATGTTAGAAATATCCCTAATAAGATCAGTTCAACAAAGGATATTGAAAAGGATATGCTAAAAAACAAGGGTTGATTTGAAAAGAAAAACTATATTGAAAAGGATGTATTTGAATAGAGGTTGGATACCCATTTGTTTTGAATACTTTAATTTGGATTTTAGTGTTTAACAGCAGAATTGTCTTGGTATAAACAGACTTTTCCAATGTTATCAGTTTTCTTTTTCTATACTTCCCAGCTTACTGTTGATACCTTCTGATAAACCAATAATAATGGGCAACTAGTATTTGTCCAAGTTGTTCATAGATAGGACCATAAAATGGGCAATTAAGGAATGAAAAGTCATATAACCAATTTTATTGTATATATGATGTACAATGACAACAAAGGCTATACTATATCACTAGTCCCAATTTAAAAATAATTTAAGTTGAACTTTCAAATACCAAGTCAACTTTCACAAAATTCTTACCTCTCCTCCAAGAACCCTGGCCAACAGGAAGATTGTTAAGGATCCAAATATCCAAATAGTTATAATCCAGGATACCACCTTAAGAAATTGTTAAAGATTCTAATCAACACAGTTACTTATGAACTGAAAAATTAATTTTGACAAACAAAAACTCTTCCTTAAATTGGAAAAATAATGCCTTCAATAAGCCCATTCACTCTTGTTCATGCAATTGTGAAAACCTTATTCTGGACAAAATCCTCCCATGTTTTCATAACATGATTGCTTCATAATATGAAAATTTATGATTATCCTAATTAAACTGAAGGACAATAAATTTCAAAAAAGTGCTAAGCTTCCATGTGGGTTTGAATATGTACATTACATTTATCAACACGTCCTTAATTCAAATATGTACAGTATTTTGTTAAGATAATACAGCCACTCTGCAAACTCATGTTGATTTTTAAAGGAGATGCGGTTAGAAGCAACGTATGCTTCCAAACTTGCTCCAAAATATCTTTTCATCTTCAGATCCAAAGTACAGCCCTAGTAAATCCTGAGTACGTAACATAAACAAATAAAATGCAGTTCTCTGTTCATTAACACACTACTGAATCCCATGATATTTTAAATAACTTTTCTAAATTTGTTAACATAATAAATGATAAATTTTAAAAGTGATTAATTATGGATCAAATTAACCAGTGGTTCCTAGTTATGATAATCTAAAACAGTAAAAGGAATAACAGTAATAGTTTTAGTTATTTTCCATAAATAGAATTTTCAGATTCAAACAGTTGTTCCTATGAGCTGCTATTATCTTCAAGCCCTGCCTATTAAATTCTATAACAAACAGAATAGATTCAGCTTGATCCAGAAGGCCTCTGCAAAATTATAGTTCAAAAAGGAGCCAATCACTACAATGTATTATCAATGGATTAGGGCCAAAAAGTTCAGTCTGCAGAACACATTCACTTGGAAATGGTAGATTAAAAATAAACATAAAGCAGGATAACAAGCACAGGCAATCTATTGAAGGAGAAATAAAATTTAAGAGAAAAAACATCACTGGATAAAAGAACCATATTCCAGTTATTTTTAAGAGTATATTCATGTTTCTATATGAAGATGCAGGCAAGTTTAATATTTGACTGATAACAATTTAACTGTATTAACAGTTGATGACACCTTAAAATAATGAAGATGGTTTAAAAAAATCTTCACCCACCTTGAATTGTCCATATAATGAGATCATTGAGAAGAATAAGACAACAGCCAAAGGGCCCCAGAAGTCAGGATTATCTCTTACTACTTGTCTGTTGAATCCGAGAGAAGGCATTGGCATCAAGACGCACCGAATTTTGTAGTATATATCCTTCAGATCAATGTCTAATTCTTCTCTGTTACAAAAAAGTAGAACTTCCATAATATGTCCTGAAATTATGGCTTAGCATTATTTGAATACAGACTTTATGAATTGTATATGAAATATAGCAACTGAAAGATTTTCCCCAAAATATATTTAGCTATTATTGAACAAGCGGAAGGTTTTTAATACTAGCAAACAATAAGCTAAGCCACTCCTTGTCTGACAGCTATATTATTCCATATTAAATATTGCAATAATTATATCCTTACTCCCTATGAAAGAAAATTATAGTAGGAAACCTAGAAAGAAGGTGCAACTTAAAAAATAATCCATAATCATACTACTGTCAGAAATTTGTATTCTTTATTCATGGAATACAGATGCAAATATACACACCTTAAGCATTTTTAAACAATTGTCTATCATAGCTTTAAGCTTCTCCTGATTAAAGTTTTAAAGAATTTTACATTGATTCTACTGAAATTTCTTTTAATCTATCATGTTTTCTAAACAATACACTATGACATGTTGCCAAAATGGAATCTTCTACCTATAGTATACAAAAAATATTGAAATGATAGATGTATTTAAATGTCAATAAATACAGAATTATTTAATTGTCAACTTTGTTTTTTCATTTAACTCCTTGTTCACTATTCCTACAAATTACTGCCCTTGGTGGGGCGTGGCCAGCGATGGTGACACACACGGAACTTCAGAGCTCTGGAGAGAAGCTGATATTCTAATTGTTTTGGGGGGTCCTTGAGACCATAACTGCTCTGTGGGAGCAGTGAAGAAAATTGGTACAGCACGAAAAAAGGGGGAATGAGCAAATCCCCCTGGAAAGCCTGCAGAAGCTTCCGACCCGACAGCTAGAAAGACAGCCAATGTGAGCTGTCTCGAAGCTGAAACAACCACACCTAAGAAGATGAGAAAAGCAGAATGAAATTGAACGTAATACTGGGCTGGAGAAGTGATTGGCAAATTTACAGGTAAAAGGAACTTTAAACTTTGGAGAAGAAAAAGTTTTCCGAATTATTGGAAATAATTGGCACATAATGGATTAAAATGGCGGTGGAAGAAGAAAGGGGAAGGTGAAAGACTAACGCCCAAAACAAAACTTCCTATCTGGACTTAAATTTAAATTTGAAAAGAATCCCATTTGAACCTTG
>JANHFM010004640.1:152752-164666 GCA_032468115.1 Grayia smithii | reverse complement strand
AGCAGGCTGGGGAATTCTGGGAGTTGAAGTCCATCTCTCTTAAAATTGCCATGATTGAGAAACACTGAATTCTAGCAGGACTGGTGGACTGAAATTCCAATGCCAAGCAGGTTGCATTAATCCGCCACCCCTTTAATCCTCACATTAGCTCCCTTCCCTCTCTTTTTCCAGGGAGGTGATTTCACAAGGTCAGTCCTGCGGAAGGATCAATAACAGCCTCCAAAGTCACCTTTCCCAGATCACTGCTGACTGCAGTAACTCTTCCCCTCCCTGGAGCCTTCTTCCCTCACTCAGCTGGCTTTAGTTCCCCTCTTATCTTCCATCACTTCTTGCCCTTCTTGGTTTTTTTGTACTGTTGTGGTGACTTTTCTTTTCAAAAGTAATTTTTAAACACGTTTTAATTTTATTTTTGGAAAGGAGTTTTCTTAAAATAGCTGTGGCCTCCCTTACCCTTTTTTTTTTGCTGTTCTTTCCCATTCCAGCTGTTTTGTGGTTCTTTCCCCCCCCAAAGAATGGGAAGAGTCTATGCAGACTCTTTGTCTCTTGGAAACGAGATCACTGAATATGTAAGACTGCAGCGCAAGTTATTTTGGACAAATTGAAGATTCATTCAGTCCAGACCTTTGTCATCAGGGTCTGCCAATCAGATGGGCAAGGCAAAATTATCTGAATTGGACAAGGATGATGGTCATCTGTTCTCAATCTCTACTAATGAGTGGTATGCTGACTGACTATGGAAGCTGCATTCAGAGCAATCACGTTAATTCAGTGGCAGAGGACTTCTTCTTGGGAATTAAATCTAACTCTTTTTAAAACGCACATCTGTCCATGAGACTGGACACAATAAGAGAAAAAAAGCCACTTCAGCTAGTAATATATGGTTTAACTGGTTTACATTTAACTGAACGTGCATATCCCCATAATCTTTTTAAGGTATTTTTTTTTAATTAAAACATCTTTGAACATTCGATACAATGAATTATCCATTGTGCCCTATTAAATTTGTTTCACTGTGAACAGACAAGCAAACACAGTCACTCATTGTTGGAAAAAAAATGCCATTTTTTCCTGTTTCATTCCGTATCTCAGTATCACTCCGAAATCAAAAATAATTATAAAACACCGTATGGGCCCTTTATGCATAATCCCCCTGATCAGTGGATAGAAAGTTTAATTCATTTCTAAATATAATTTGATCTAAAATTTACAGAAACTAAAACAGGCCTAGGCAGAGTTGGGCGGCATATAAGTTTTTATTATTATTATTAATAATAATATGAAATATTTGCTATATAAAGTGAGTTCTTTGCTCATCCTGAATTTTGTACCAGTTTCATTTGATGATCTTGAATTAATAATGTGTGGGGAGAAGGTAAGCAATTTTGTTTCTCCTTGCAATTTTAAAAACCTCTTTCATGTTTGTTCTTGTAGCAAACTCAGGGCAATATGTAGATACTTACGGTATTTAAATTATGACACTGTGTGAAATATGTGTGGAATATGACTTTACATGTAATACCAGAAACCAGACCCTACAAAGTGATTTGATGAGGAAAGCAAATTGTATAAATATATTACATACATATCTTTAAAAAAAATAATTATCAATATCAAGCACCAGGGAAAGCAGAAGACTCAGGCAGTAATGGGTATAAAGATTTATTGAAAGCTAAGATAAGCTAAGATCTCTACAAGAATCTGAACTACTAACAGCCAAAGCAAATTGGCAGTAGATAAGAATCAAAGGCATTCAAGGCAGGCTGGATTTAGATCTCTTGTGGGTGCGAAGGGACTTATGACTGATGACACATTTGACCCTTCCCTCATGCTCAGCCTGGTCATCTCCTAAAATCAAGTCATTTTCAATTCTTAGCAACCATATAGATAGATTTTGTTTGTGACAATCTATCACTAACTGGTCCTCCTGGTCTTCTAATGGTGCACCCATTTCATGACTGAAAATGAGTCCATCCAACTTGCTGCTGATTGTCCTGTTCTTTTCTTTCTTTCCACCTTTCTCAATATTACAGCCTTCTCCAGAGAGTTTGATCTTTAATTAATGTGTCCAAAGTAACAGTAACAGAATTGGATGGGACCTTGGAGGTCATCTAAGTTAACAGTAACAGAGTTGGAAGGGACCTTGGAGGTCATCTAATCCAATCCCCTGCTCACACAGGAGACCTATACTAGGGATTCAAACCATCGAACTGCCAACCTCTTTGATCGACAAGCTAAATGTCTTACTTGAAACAGCCTCTATTTAATCTCCTCCTGTCTGGTATAGCTGGAGTGGGACAAAATGGAGACGTTTACTTTAGGAAGAAGAGAACTTGGTTCTGTGGCCTAAAATTTTGCATGATCTTGCGGATAGTTGAGTAGAGAAAGGAGGGAAAAATTATTCAAAATTCTGGAAAGTTAGTTAAGATTCAGTTCTCCTAGTGACAACTTGACCATTAGAAATGCTTTTTTTGACTCACTTCATCCCTATTTTTCCATGAAGTCCCCTTTGAGTAAACGATTATGCCTTCTTCATATCATGGCTTTTTGTTCTTATTTGGAAGCAAGATAAAGCATCAAACTAAGCAAGTCAGAAAATGAAGAAGAGCCTTTACATCTAGATAACAAGGCATAATTTTGTTACTTCCCAGCTGTTTCTACTCTGGTCACAAAACAAGTTTTTCCTCAACTACCACCTTCTTCCCTCCCTTTCAATAGCAACAGATACTGTAGAACGGTGCAAATATTCTCACATTGGTTCTTACAGTTTTGACTTGTAGTAAAACCAGGCATTGCATCCACAATCCAAAACAGTTTGCTAGAAAAAGTTCTTCACTTTAATGGTAATTCAGTTAGCATCGTCAACCGTGATAGACATTTTCCTTCCTTTTCACAATTCGTATGCCTGTAGTTTAATTTAGGTGAATTTAACTTAGCCAACTTTAAACTCTGCATAGCTTTAATAGTACCCAGTTGCAGACAGTTTATTGCGAAGATGGATTGGAGGGATAGGTCCTCACATGAAGATCTGGCTGTTGTTAAATTAAAGATGAAATGGTAGAAGAACAATCCCGAACATGTTTATTGGATTTAAGATAAGATTTAAAAGAAAATTTGAATGTCAAATGCGAAATTGTACATTTACATTATGTTTGTGCATATGGAAAAATAAAAAACTTTCTCTGAAAAAAAAATTACTGCCCTTGGTCTAAACAAGAAATTAGTTTCAAGGGCAGAGCTAAGCTAAGAATCTCAAAGCAATGTTACTTACAAGAGTGGTTTGTTATCTTCAGGATCATCATCTTCCACCTCTAAAAGCCAGCCATAACCTCTTTGCCTCAGGAAGGTAGTTGCTGTGGATTCTTTCATAAATTCCACATTTCCTCCTCCAAGGTTGAGTTTCACATCTGTAGATGCTATTGAGCCACTTAAATCTCAAGTCAAAAAAATGTAAGAGAATATAGTCAAGAATATATATTGATATATGAGAAAAATGGAAGGTTGCTAGGCCTAATTCTCATATCTCACTACGTTGTTGCATTGTTGCTTTGTTTTTGGCTTGACCTGATATGCAACTCATTCTACAAAAAAAAAAAAGTGGTTTATAAATTAAAGTGAGTGAGTTTGAATATTATCCTAAGCTAAAAGTGTAACATAATGAAAAAAAATAAATTATCCATAAAAACATATAAGAAAACAGTTTACAAAGAAATAATTGGTTGTATAAAAATTCAAAAGAAATTCACTCCAAAAATGTGTTAACATGAACTTTCAATTTTTAAAGCAGTGATATCCTTTGGAAGGCTTGTGACTGCTTCAGACATTGTTGGATGCATGCATAGATGACACTAGATTTGGGGCCACCAGCAAAGTAGCATGCGCACACAAGGACAGATACCTGGAAACAGTTTTTACAGCAACAATGCCAGCTTTCCAAAGGACCTGGCTGTTTTAAAACTTCAGGAAGGGGTGCCATGCTCATGTGATATGTTTCGCAAAGCCCTAACGAATACCAACATACATTGTGGAGAACTGAAATATTCACTTTAGCATGAAGTTTCATAGGGTTCTTCCCTATAGTTCAGTTGAAATGCTCTCCTCCCTGATTAGCCAACAGGAAACTAAAGCAATATAGGATTTGCTGTCCATGTATGCTTTTGCTTGCTGCTAGAGGTGTTATTTCCTTTGTAGGAAAGACAATACTTTCCCATTTTCATCAACTGGCAGGAAAACCATTCCCTAATCACAGAGAGAAGGCTTGATCTGTAGATTTAGATCTTGACACCCTTTACTTGCCACTTCTCTCAGCTTGGGGATCCGCTGCCCAAGCTAGGAAAAAGAGTAGGCAGAGAAGATCTTTTTATTTCCCAGGTCTTTAAACTAATGACTCAAAGATTTGGACCAGATAATACAAACAGCAGACTGGCACAGGAGTCTCTACTTTTTTAGTACTGCCTGCCCACCTCCCAGCTGTTGTTCAGGCTTAGTATTATTTCAAAAGAACATTACATGAAGAAAAATCCAAACAACAAGTGACAGATGAAATGCTAGGGTGGGGACAGGATATGTTACAAAAATATGCATTCTTTCTCCTGTATCATTGCATAGTCCTCATTCATGTAAGTGGCATGGCAGAAAAAAAAATAGATTTTTTTGGGATTTGTCAGTGATGTGGTTAGGCAGAAGGGAAAGACTGCAGAAGACTTATGCATTGACAACAAATACTCTTAAATCTTATAAGTTAAAAGACTATGGGCAAAGCAATTTTATATGACAAATCTAAAAACAATAAAGAATTGGAGAAAATACCTGTGATTTAATTTATTATATATAACTCTAAATCTAAGATATAAGATACTTTTTCACAATCCAGAGTAAGATGCAGCCAAACTCTGTCCCAATTATACAAAATAGACGACTGTTTGATCAGTGAGCAGGGTAGATTAAAAACTTGGCCTGTTATTTCTGTAACAATAATGCTCAGATACTGCTGAAGCATTGCATCTATTCTTTCTGAAATCCATAGAGCTGCTGTTATGCTTTTCTATTCACTGCACAAAAATGATGTTTTGAAGAGCATGAATGAGATTTAACTTAAAAAAAGAACAGTTTAACCATCAATAGAAGTCATAGGACATTCAGTTTTGATGTGTAGAGCTATGTACAGTGTAGAGAACTAGTTGAGTTTTGAAGTTTTCTATTGAAAACCTGGAAAATATCAATACATTTAATATAGTAGCCCTCTACTTATGATGACAATTGGCACCAGAACGTCTGTCCCTAAGCGATGTGGTTGTTACATGAGTCACATCCAATTTTACCCTATTTAACAAAATTACAGAGTTGGAAGAGACCTTGGAGGTCTTCTAGTCCAACCTGCTGCTCAAGCAGGAGACCCTATATATACCATTCCAGACAAGCACTCACAACCTCTGAAGATAATCTGTTCCATTGATTAATTGTTCTCACTCTTAGGAAATTTGTCCTTTGTTCTACCGTAGATTGCTTCTCTCCTTGTTTTATTTATTAAATTTATATGCCACCTGTAATGCTATCCAGAGTGATACCATGGTCATTAAGCAAATCACCAAGATAATTAAGGAAATATTACAGTGATTAAGCCAGTCCAGCTTCCCCCTTTGGCTGTTGAGGTCCCCTGGGAACCTCAGTGAAGAGCTTCTCCCTTTGGTTGTTGAGGTAAATGAAGATCATATGATCCCAGGATGCTGCAACTATCTTAAATACATGCTGGTTGCCAAGCACCTGAATACTGATCAAGTGACCATGGAGATGCTGTGGTGGTCATAAGTATGAAGTCCAATTGTAAGTCACTTTTTTTGAATGTTGTCATAACTCTGAATGGTTGTTAAATGAATCATCGTAAATTGAGGACTATCTGCATTATTTAAGGTCATAATGGCATGCATACTAACTCAACTCAAAGGCCAGTCTAGTTCAGCATTTTGTCTTCATGGCAGCTAATCACATGGTTATGTTAATAACAGCAGTTTCAATTGCAACTTCGTTGCTATGTCCTTCAGCAACTGGTTATCGAAAGTTTTACCGAAAATAAGACCTTGCCTTATATTTTTTTGAACCCTGAAATAAGCACTTGGCCTTACTCAAAAGCCCGATTGGGCTTATTATCAGAGGATGTCTTATTTTGGGGGAAACAGGGTAGTCTTTCTGGTATCAAATGTAAACCATAGTTGCCATGATCAATAGGGATTGTAAAACTTACCCTTCAAACACAATACTCTCACTTTTTCCATCTTTCTCCCAAAATACGACCAAGCCCATGAATCATACTAATTGGATGTGATCAGTAAGTTTTCAACTTCCAATTATTATTATCAATAATTTTAACAACTAATTCGCCCCCAAGTGTTGCTCTCCAGTGGTAACTTGACTACAACTCCCAGAAAGCTGCTCAAAAGTGCCCCAAGGCTGCTGTACACCTACAGAGATCCATACACAACAGCAATCTGTGCTGATGCCCTATCAGAGTGAGTAGCCAAGGTGCCACATACACAGCCCTATGCGCTGGTGTGTGTGTGTGTGTAAAATATGGAAGAGAGCCTGCAACCAATGGAAGGAAACCACCAGAACTCAGTTTTAGTCTGTTTACTCCCTTCTTTAGCGGCTCTGCGTAACTCAGTAAAGCTCCACACTCCCCCTTCTCCTCCCCCTCCAGCACCATTACTCGATCCCTCCTTATTTACGGGACCTGTTAGTCCAGCCCTCCTCTCTTCCCGCAGGTGCCTCTGCCACGCAGACCAGGGCTCCGGATTTCTTGGCATCTGCTCGGTTCCCTCCTCCAGGCAGCTCCCGGGGTGCCCTCTCCTCTGCGCCCCACTCCCGTTCTTACCTTCGGCATCGGCCGAGGAGACGAAGGTGAAATCGCCGTTATTGGGAGCGTAGAGCGGCTGCAGCGGAGGCGAAGCTTTGGGGGGACCCGGGTGCTGCATCGCTCCGCCCGCCGCGACAGCTCGGTCGGAGAGCTGAGAGAGGGCCGAACGGAACCGCCGGGCAGCCCGGTCAACAGCAACCCGCGGAGGCGGAGATCATCCCCTCCTCCTCCTGCTTCCTCCTCCTCCTCCTGCTGCTGCCGCTGCTGACTGAGCATCAAGCAGCAAACCTGAGATCGACTTTCCGATTGGGCTCCCGTAAAGCCGTCTTTGATTGGCTGCTAAGATCTTCTTCCCGATTGCCTCGGAACTGGATTTCATTGGTCTGGAGAGCCCTGGTGCTAGGTAATTGGTTGGGTCAGGACCAGACGAGAGGCGGAAGAAAGAAAAAGATGGGGGCGGAGGGGGCGGGGAGGACACTTCTTCTGGAAAGGAAAGGGGGTGGGGTAAATCTTGTACCGTCTTCCTTGAAACTTCCACGCCTATGATGGTGATGATGTGATGATGATGCCACGAAAGAAGCCTCGGTTATAACTCTCTGATTGGCTACTTCTTTGCATTGTGCATTTATTTCGTTGCGTAGAAAATAGGGGTTTCTCTGCTTTTTTTTTTTTTTTTGCTTAGCAAGCGCCTGTTCTGCTGATCTCTTAATGCTCAGTCAGTATTGTAATGCTGAGGAGGCAGAATGTATCTATTGAATCTATTGTTAGATCTCTTGAGTTATTTGCAGTAGATCAGCACGGAGTTCCAGTGGTCAGTTATTTAATAGTTGCAGCAACTTATGCTAAAATGACAACAGTTTTCAGATAAACCAACGCTCAAACAACCTCCAGATATGCTTTTTCAGAAAACCTTTTCTGGTGTTAAAAGCATTTCTGATGCTTTTATATGTCTTCTTATATGCCTTGTATACAATTGAAGGTGTGTTTGTGGCCAATTTTACCCCACTGCCTTTCCTTCACTGTTGCATCAGTTTTGAACCTTAGAGGCAGAAACAGGAATTGATTGCAGTCTTAACGTAAGCTTTCTGGCAGAAATGCATCAATCAAGACCATTAATGCACCAAAAATACCAGGGCCGCAGTATGAAAGATCTTTTCAATTACTTTTAGCAGGAGAGGACAGAAAGAATTCCACCACTAAAAATGCAGATTCAAGCAATTTGATTCTTCCTTTTAATCTAGAAAATGATACAGTATTATCTAAACGGACTCTTTAACATGCATGTGGCTGTTTATAAAAACAACACAAAAATGTTGTTGATATTTGTTAGATTTATATCCCACAGTTTCTCCAGAAGCTCAAGGTTATGCATATGAGGGAGTCTAGTCATTTTATACTCAAGCTGAGGGCAGACAAGTGGCCCAAAGTCATCCAATGAGTTTCTATAATTATATTTTCTATAATTCTAGAATCTGGAATCTGGATTCTAGAAACTAGAATCTGGATTTCCCCAATACCAGTCAATACTTTACTGATTACACCAGAATCTGGGCCCTTGATAGGACAATGTGGTATAAGTGTGTTAATTAAAAATAATCAATTTGTGATTGAGTATGTAGTGAAACAGGCCAATATCTATGCTCATATCCTACTAACCAATAAAATATTGTGTTATTTTGATTTAGTGTGTTCTCAGAGATTATAGTAATAAATTACTGTACCATAAATTGCTGGCTTCCTCCTTTTTTATATTGCTATGCTTTTTACTTTCATAGTTCTGTTAATCCTTTCATATTATTGTATACATTTTGTTTGCAATTTTATAGTAAAAAAAACCAGTTGATTCACTGTCAGCTATCCATGGTTGCTAATGAACAGTCCTATCTTCTGTTGTCTCACATGTGTTTTGTCTCAGATATGTCAATAGCATTGCTGCTGTTTATAGCTATTCCAGGGGCAGAAACAAGGACAAAACAGGTTTTCTGAAAATTGAAATAGATTAAAAATTACTTGAGTACAATATTCCAGGATTGGCTATCTGGACTTGCCATATTAACTATAAAAAATGAGTGAACTAAAAAAACTTAACCAGTTTCATCTTTTACCTTGAGCAAGAATAATTAATGGGTTTGTTTCTAATTATAAAATAAAATAAAAATTTCATCTGTGTATGATATACATTTATAATGCTTCATATGAAATAGTATTTATTTGTTGAGGGTGTGGTAAATTCTGGAGCTCATTTATCCTTTCCTTCACTTTTGAACAGTCCCTGATTTTGCAATGCTATCATTCCCAGGGTTCTGACCTATTTAGAATATAGATTTAAAATAGGGGATCTTACTAGTCAGACAGCTTTAGTATATATCAGGGGCGGGTTCCAAATCCTGTCGCTACCAGTTCGCTCATGTGTGTGTGTGCACGCGGGGCGCTTCTGTGCATGTACGGAAGCGTCCGGGGGGGTGGATGGAGCTGCTACTGGTTTGCCTGATCCGGTGCGAACCGGTAGCAGCCCACCACTGTCATATCATTGCAATGTTGGTATAAGAGTCCAGTTCTTTTTTTATACCAAATACAATCTGAGGAAATTAATTCATGATACAACAGAATGCAAATAAATGTTCTATCAGCCACAGTCCCGGGACATGTGGGAGCAACTGTCACCTAGGTAGGTTTCAGAGTACAGCTCCACAGACACCCTGCTGTGAAACCCTCTGGTTGAAGTTGGGCTCTATGGAGCCCTTCAACTGTTATTACTATAGTGACTTCCCTGGTCCACAGAAGCATTTCTGCTTAGATTTTGTCACTTTGGTTGACAGTAGAACTGCCAAAGTTAGTTCTTGATAACTTCAAACTGCATTGGTGATGTAGAATTTGGAGCAGCTCAAGATTCATGGCAACCATTGACTTGAGCATTGGAGATTGCATGTTGGTTTGGGTTTTATATTAGGGTAGTGTGATAGAATGTGCACCTGGAGAAGCCAAGGATGGAGTCTTGGCAGAGCTTTCTCATGGTAGGGGCAGTTGTACATTCCAAAGAGAAGCCCAAATTAAGAGTCTGCAGTGCTGAACTAGATGTGGAAGGGGAGGAAGATGTTCAGCCACATCCTAGGATCTCTCAGGATATATCTATTAGAGTGGAGAGATGTAGCTTTAGCTTGGCAAGATTCTGTCTATTACATGTAAGCAAATAGATTGGATTCAATTGGATTTCATTGTCCTCTTTGAGCTTGAGCTTGACAAGTAGTTGCACTGTGAACTGGTACTATAACTGCTAGTTTCTTGCTATGGTTGGGTCACTCTATGACTGCTTTCTCTTTGCTGGTTAGGGTTCCAGAAGTGTTTCAGAAGGATGGGTTCCAGAAATTGCTTAGGCTTTTTCCTGAGTTTTCAGAGGATAATTCAACTGAACCCTTTGTTACACTCTAAAATAGGCATATGAGGGGCAACTTAGATTGGATGCTTCCTATGTAGCTTCTCACTGTAATCAATCCTGGGGTGTTTCTCGGTTTTCTGAGAAACTCCAGCAGATGAAACAGCAGAAGAGATGCCTAGAGTGACACTGGAGAAAGATAAGACCTACAGGTTTACTACAGGTAAGAACCCATCTTACATTGTGGCAAAAAGAGCAACAAAATGTGAATATTTTTCCTGTTGTTATCATGTTCACAAATAGCTGTCCGGCAGCTCTTTATAAGGTGTCGCATTCATTGCTGCAGAGAACAGGCTACAAGAACATTGGAAGAGCTTCTGGGAAGAATAATTTAGGCATCTAGAATTTACTCAAATCCATTTGGAATTACCGTAAACTCCAACTGGGCAAATCCTATCAAGGCGATGGAAGCACAATCTTGCTTGCTTAGCTGGGTTGAGTCTTGTCCAGGAGACACTTTTACCCTATTAGTCCTTTATCCAGAATTCATAGCTAACAAACATTACTAATGAAATGCTGTTTATTGGTAGGCTATCTGGACAAATTAAAGAAGAAAGACCTGTTGGGATGTATGAACAGGATGGTGCTATTGACCTTAAGACCTACTGGATATTTCCTATATAGGTGTTTGGCTAATCACTATGGGAACAGAATGGTGGACTGATTCACCAAATGTTTTAGAATTATAGCTTCCACCACCTCTTCCCATTGGCTATTGATGTCCAAATATGGCAATGAGGAATGTGGCAATTGCTGTCTAATTTTTACAGGACCACCATTTCTCCTCCCTTCTAAATCTTTGGTATGATCCAAGCTGGCTCTTATTACAGCCTAATACATAGCAGATGACAAACATAATACTTTCCAGAGTATGACATTTCTTTAGGTTTTCCAAGCAAAGGGGAGGTTGTAGTCAATTGTGTAACAAGATCTTACTGTTCTTATTAGGAGTCTTTTGCCCAGGGACATGCATGAGTTGTTGATTTTTTTAGATTTCATCTTGCTTTTATTATTCTTGGCCCATGTAGGTGTTTCCAGTCAATCTTTAATATCCTGATCACAGATGTTTAATTTCTGAGTTCAGAATATTTAGTTAGCTAGCTAGTTAATTTATATTTAGCAAAACATTCTATACTCCTTGGCTATATCGGTACATTCCAACAACTAAAATGTAGCTCTGTAAAAATGTATTCTCTTAACCTGCTTGAATTAGGCCTTTGTGTTTCATAATTATGGCTTTATGTGCAAATCTAGAGGAATTTTAATTTTGTTTTAAAACATTTTTCTCTGGTGCACAGGAAGATGGTGTACAGGAAGATGCTGCAATGTTGTCACAGAGAAGTCACAACTTTAATTCACTTTAAAAGAAAGGTTTGAAATTTTCTGGGCAAAAAATTAAGAACATTCCACCCTGCTCAGGTTTATATTTTAGCTGAAATCATATCTAGAGCAAGCACCTGGCCCTGACTTAAGTTACACATGCCCTTGCTTCTTTGCCAGATCATTTGTAAGGAATGTTGTGGAGAGCTGTCTTTGAATGAAAGTATTCTCACTCAAATTGGCTATTGATGTCCAAATATGGCAATGAGGAATGTGGCAATTGCTGTCTAATTTTTACAGGACCACCATTTCTC
>JANHFM010004640.1:134367-149530 GCA_032468115.1 Grayia smithii | reverse complement strand
ACTTTTCCAGTTAAAATAAAGAGTTTGCCAGCCATGCATCTTGCAAGGTCAGTACCCGGCGTATAAGACGACCCCTCCACTTATCTGAAGATTTTAATGGGTTAAAAAGTCGTCTTATACGCCGGAATATACGGTATATCAACATGAAATTTGCTATTCCTATCACCTGTTTCCTATCCTTCACCTTCATAATGAATTGTTCCTCAGTCATCTTAAGACATAGAACAGTTAGAACATAGAATAGTAGAGTTGGAAGGGACCTCAGCGGTCTTCTAGTCCAATTCCCTGCTCGAGCAGGAGAGCCTATACTATTTCAGACAAATGGTTGCCCAGAGTCTTTTTGAAAGGCTTCACCGATGGAGCATCTATAGCTTCTTTCCTTGGTTAGTTTCCAACCCTTGTTTCTTGTCTTGCCTTTTGGTGCTTTGGAAAATAGTCTGACCTTCTTGGAAAAGTGTGATAAAGCCTAACCAATTTTGACTGATGCTACCCTGACGTTGAGCAATGTTTAAGGAAAAAAGAAAACTCAAAAACTACTCCTTTTATTTTCTCCTGCATATATTACTCTCAGGTTTGTTGAAGGTATGTGAAGGAGAGAGAAGTATTTGGATGGAGGATGGAGATGGAGAAGTATATGAAGATGGGGTGGAAGATAGACTCTTTTCTGTCTCAGATGAATATTATTGATGTTTGTTTCTCTGTCTGCCAGTTCATCCATCTAACTCCATCCGTCCTTATATCATTATGAGTTTTTTAAGCCAAATGTTCTTTTCTTAGGGGGCCTTCTTGATGGAATATCTAACCTTGCTAATGTGGAAAAAATTATATTTGATAATGTCAAGATGAACGAGAACACTGCTGACAAATTAGGTAACTTTAGTGAATGAACCCAGGGTTCAGTTGAAATTTATTTAGCGTATGTTTAATAACATTTATATATTCTATCCCTCCATTTGTTTTTTTCTTCCTTCATTTTATCCTGTTGTTAGATTGCATGTTTTAATTTTAAATGTCAAATTTAGCATAAATAAGCTGAATATTTTACCAGGTATGTAACCAGTCAAATACTTTTAATCTGCCCTGAAAAAATAGATTAAAGCATCCTGAGGGATTGTCAATACATTGCATGTTCCTTCTGGTTAGCAGGATATGGGGAACATATACTGGTTTGGTTTGCAATTAGACGTACCATTTGCTTAGAAATTCATGCTTGAGATAAAATTGGATATTGGTTGTCCTTGAATTATACTAGCAAAATGTTCACCATATAGAACAATACTATTTAATAATGAAAAAGAAATGCTGCATATGGCACAAGCATTGTTTTTTATATCATGTTTTTCATTTCTTTTGCTTTTCTGCACTTTGGAGAATGTTGCTTATTTCAGAAAGGAAAACCATGGTGGTATAGATATGTAAGTTGTAATAGAGTGTAACTAGTTTTTTTCCCTCAATTTGTTTATAGCTGAAGGCTTAAAGAATTTGAAAAAGTTGAATTCATTGCAATTGAAAGAGCTTACAGATGTTGGAGATGGAATGATAAGTATAGTAAAATCAATATCCTTATATCTTCAAGAACTAGAAGAAATTTATTTGGTTAACTGCTGCATTTCTGCAACTGCTGTAGAAATTCTAGGTAACATCAGTGTTTGGTTATTTTAATCCACTTATTCTATTTATAAGTTATAAATAATAATAGCATTCTTGGGGATATACCAAACTTCTAAAACAGATGACATTCTGAATACTATTGCTTAAAATTCTAGAACAGATTCCCCCACCCCAAACTGTTACTCTCTAGATCCCTGATGGTGAACCTATGGCACGCATGCCACAGGTGGCATGCAGAGCCCTCTCTGCGGGCATGCAAGCTGTCGCCTCAACTCCGCTGTACCACACATGCGCCTCCCACTGGCAAGCTGATTTTCAGGTCTCTGCCACGCATGTGTGTGGGCCCCTGCAGGAGACATGTGTGCATGCCCGGGGATCGCATGCGCATGTATGGGGGATGGATGGAGCACGAGGGGGTGTGGCGCCCTCCCCGCAGCTCACTTTTGGTCCCAGGTGGTTGCAAGGAGGCCTCTAGGCCCAAAACGGGGCATGGGGGGAGCGTGTGTGCATGCGCGGGGGGAGTGTGGGGTGTTGTGTGCATATGTGCAGGGCGCACAAGGGGCATCATGTGCACATTGCATTATGGCTGCCGGTACGCACTTGTACCTTTGGCATGCGATGACAAAAAGGTTAGCCATCACTGCTCTAGATATTAACCATTTTGTCAGTTGTGAATTTTGAGAAAGGATAGTAGGTAGAGGGGAATTTACACTGTAGAACAAAACCAGTATTTCAAAACAGAATAACCTTATAATCATTATGCAGTTAAGACTGTTTATCTCACTCTAGGACACTGGTGGCAGCTGTTAGGGGTGTCTGACACCAAGGTCATATTAGTTGCTATTGGATCCTGTATGGTGGAAATGCCACTTGAGCTCGCTGCTTTTCGAAACATATTCAACTCTTGAACTCTGACTTTTCCCAATCTATAAATCAGCCTTCTTCAACCTGGCATCTTCAGTATGTGTTGAAATTACTGCTCTCAGGCTTTTTAACCAAGGTGACCAATTGAAAATGCCTCCTTTTTCTGGGGCCCTCCAGAAGCTACTAAACTGTAACTTTCAGGATCCTTTTAACAATAGCTTTGTTGGTCAGAGTTTCTGGGAATTAAAATTTCAGCAACATCTGGAAAGCCAAAAATCCCATTCCTCTAGTTCCCGGTCTTGAACTACCAGTTCAAGACATAGTTTCTCAAAAGGGTGATTCTAAATAATGTCTTGTTATGTCATTCAGACGTTTATATCTGTTTTCATCTTTAGTCTTTATTCCTCTAGATCTTCCAGAATCGGACCTTTTTCTTTACCCATTTGTATTTAATTTAAATTAAATTAATTTAATTTAACCCCATTAGACTCTGAGCAGATAATAAAATCCGGAAACAATTAAATACATATAGTTTGACTGCTATTATTGCTGCTGTTATTATTATTAGCAATTTATTACAGTGGTCTTTTTAATGAAGCACAGATTAATGGTCTTATTTCATACTCTTTCCCATGCCTATAAATTAATTTACTGTGTGCTTCTTATTTTATAGTTCAGAATATTTGCAATTTACCCAAACTTTTTGCACTTGATTTATCCAACAATTTTTTGGGAAATGGAGGAAAAGAAGCTCTTTGTCAATTAGGTAAGAAAGATAATTTTCTCTCAGGAAAATGTTGCAATCATAGATTATGTTTTGGTGTCTTGCTTAATAGAGGAGCCATGTTCTGACCAGTGGTTAGAATGCAATATTACAGGTTAACTCTGCCCATAGCCAGGAGTTTGATCCTGACCAGCTGAAGGTTGATTCAGCTTTCTATCCTATCCGAGGTCAGTAAAATGAGGTGTCAGGGTTCCAATAAGCCTTCGTTAAATGAAAACTCCTCACCAATCATGGTTCAAAGTCTGTTTTATTCAAATAGGCAACTGGCACATCCCAGGAAATCCCGAAACTGAAAGTCTTCGGGATTTCTTCCCGCCATCTCACTCTCTCCTCCCTCTTCCACCAGTCACGAGCCCCAATCTCTTCCATCGTTGCACCCTCCTCCTCCAGATATCGAGGCGACGAGACCTTCCTCTCATTACATAACCTTATTATGGCTATCACCTCCCCCCTCCCTCCTTTTCCCACAGTGTAGAATTGGCAGCTTGGAACCTAACTAATAATGCTTCCAAGGCTGACATGAGGACTCAGATTGTTGGGGGCAATATGCTGATTCTGTAAACTGCTTAAAGCACTGTGAAATGGTGTAGAAGTCTGAGTGCTATTGCTATGTTCTAACAAATCTCAATCATAATTTGGGTCTTGGATTAAAAAGAAAAATATACAAGAATGGAAATTATATGTATTTCAAGGCTAAGATGTTGGATTCTTGGTATTCTCTGAGCTCAATTTTCTTCCTCTGGATATTTCATTACCAGCTAGGTAAAATCATTAGCATATGGAGGAATGAAGTTTGCCGGCTGCTTTTATATATGATAGCTTGACCTACCTAACAATACAAACCTAAAACAGTAATAAGGATTCTACATAATATTGAATAAAATTTTATAAAATAAATTTATATTTATTGTTGTGTTATATATATTATATACTATATATTATATTATTATAATTTATTAATAGAATATAATCATAATATTCTTTATTATATATTATCATATACAAATAAATTCTATAAAATAAAATTCTATAATATTCAATAAATAAATCCTAAAAACAAATATCCTATTATAAAGGCCTCTTTTAAAATGCCAACTAGTAGCCCACTTTCTATAAAGTAATTTAACAGAATGCATTTCAGAGATGGGGTAATGATAGGGAAGGCTTGATCGAGAGTTGCAGACAAACAAGCCTAGAACAGATTTTGTGAATTAAATGGCCTGGTGAAAAATCATATAATAGGGATGTGGGAACTCTTTGCAGCAAAAAAAATGGGAATAAAATAATGATTCATATGTTGAACTGGTAATTTCTTTGAAATACAGCGTATTATCTATCTGCGTTGCTTATGTCTCTTTAATACATTTGCAGACTATCTTTTAATTAATGCCATAGTAGATGGCAGCTTCTAGTTGAATTTGCTGATCTCTTTAAAGTTAAACTGAGTCTGATTTGGTTAATCACCAGATTGGTTACAGGTTACATTGGGAGATTGAAAAGCATCCTGGAAAAAGGCAGAGGGAAAACAAAACAGTAATCAGAAGTAAAGGTGAATTTATCTTTTTTTTAGTTGAAAGATTAAATGTCCTACCAAAGATGAAAATTCTGATGTTCCCTTGGGTGGATGAAGTGAATGTTTGCCTTGTTAAGTTAGAAGAGTTAAAGAGAATGCCACAGCTGACCAAACTTGGGCTAAAGAAATGGAGAACTACCAACTCTGATGCCAGAATTCTCAGTAAGTATATTTTGCAGTATTAAAAGAGAAATATGAAAACAAGAGCGAAAGACTCACATATGGTAGTATACTGAGTTGAAACAATAGCTCTGATCCAAAAGACTATTGTAAGGGTTATTATATTTGTTTATATAATAAATATAGCCATCTCACTGCTGTGACTCTGGGTGGCTCATAAAGTTAAAAATCCAAAAAATAATTCAAGCACAAGCAAAAAATAATGGCAAAATCATTTAAAAAACCCTCTTAAGCTAATGAAAATATTAAAATAACCTGTGAGAGAGCACCATTCATTTTCTTGAAAGCACAGCCATTTTTCAGGCTCTTCACATCACCAGATCTCAGGCCAGATGACAAAGCTATGTTTTCAGACTCCTCTAGAAGGCCAACAAGATCAGGGCTAATGTCACCTCAGAAGGAATGATGTTCTCAAGGATGGTTGCTGCGGCAGAACGGGATCTCTTCCTGGCTCCTGTCAGATGACATTCCTTTGTACATACTGTAGAATGTCATTTCTGCCAGATCTGATGGACAGATATATTTGATTAAGGCAGTCCCTCAAATACCTCAGCTGACTTTTGCAGACATTCTGCTTGTTTGTGTATATAGAAACATGACCTAAAATAAAAATACACTCAAAAGATTCATATTCATACTTGGTACATGGAAAAAACAGAATTATGTTTCAGTATTTAACAATACAATAATAGGCCTCCTTGGGATACAATCTAAACCAGGGATCCCCAATCTCTGGGCTGTGGCCCACTACCGGGCCTTGAGCCTTTTGGAACCAGGCGACAGAAGTGGTGGGCGAGCTCATGTGCATCTCCACTTGCGCAAGCAATGGGTCAGCACATGTGTACGTGCTACATTTGCACGAGCGACAAGCATGCATGCCCACTGCTCGCACAAATGGAGCTGCACACACATACATGCTTTTCCACCATTCATGCATAGCCGTCCCCTCTCCCCACCCCCTCCCCTGGCCAATCTGCAAAGCCAGAAAGGTTGGGGAACTCTGGTCTAAACCAGTGATGAAATCCAATTTTTTTTACTACCGGTTCTGTGGGTGTGGCTTGGTGGGCATGGCAGGGGAAAGATACTACAAATATCCATTCCCTCCCCACTCCTGGGGGAAAGGATATGCAAAATCTCCATTCCCACCCCACTCTGGGGCTAGACAGAAGTGGTATTTGCTGGTTCTCCGAACAGCTCAAAATTTCCACTACCGGTTCTCTAGAACCTGTCAGAGCCTGCTGGATTTCACCCCTGGTCTAAACTACAACAGCACTATCTAGATTGCTACATGAGTCATAATTTTATGAAACTTCTAGGGAAGCATTTTAGAAGAAAACAATCTGTTGCTTTTACACTTTAAGTATTCTAAAAGTCTGGATATGTTAGAAGTCCATATATATTGGCAGTAATGTTTAGCACCACATGGCCTTCTGCTCATGCAGGCAGTTGGGTATAGATGGAGAGTTAAGTGTTTACTTTGTGACCTTTCTTTATCTGTCTCTGTCTGTTTTTTACTTCAGAGGTCTCAGGTCACTTCCCTCTGTTTTCTTCCGCAGGCACATGCGGAAGCATGATTTTTGACTCTTTTTCTGGCAGGAATTATTATTTATATAATTTATATAGCCACCGGTCTTGCAGTAGCAACCCTAGGGGTCCAACACCATATTAGAAAAAATACAAAAACAACAACAACAATAAAGCAGCAACATACATGTCAGACATCTGAGATTTTTTTTAAAAAACCATTCTACAGTAACTCATAACAAAACCTCCTGTAGTTAGATAAATTTTGACTATCCCTAAATTGTTCCAGTAAGTAAATCTCCCTTCTTTTATGGCTATACAACCTACTTGCCAAATCCTTGATGAGGTCAGATTCTTGCTCTTGTGAATACTCACATAGGAATAGGATCCTTCAACCTTAAATACTAATTGATTTGATTTTGAGATGTAAAGCATTATCTTTAGATTCTCCTCGTGCAGGCCATTTTTGAACATTCATTTATATAAATATGGCCTACATTAAGCCTACACTCAATTACATTTTCTGTATAATCTGAGAAACAAGAAATTACTGAATGTAATTCAAACGTATTTCCCTAGGTACTCTTTTGGCAAAAGCATCTTTGGCAGATCTCCAGCATCTGGACATGGCAGAGACTTGCCTGACAAGTGAGGGGTGGCTCACTATCTTGAAGGCATTAACTCATCTCAAGAAGCTGACGTTTCTAGACTTCAGCCAAAAACAAGGCTTTATGCCCTCTGCCCTCTTAGTCTTGGAACTGGCCCGCCTAATAAACCAGTTGGTTTCTTTACAAGAGATTGATCTGACTGGCTGGCAGTTTGATACCCATGAGCTGCAAGAAATTAACAAAGCAAAAGAAAGTCATAGGAATGGGTTGCAAGTAATAGTTTCTTCAATCAAGCCACTTCTGGATATAATTTGATCATTCCCAGAGCCCTAATCAAGTGCACGTTTAAGTATGTGGACCTTAATATGAAGAACTTGCAGATGGAAAAGACTTATAGATGAAGGGGAAAAAACCCCAAATATAAACTTGAAATCAGGAAAAAAAAAAGTGAAATATGTATTTTGAAAAAGCACAAACAGGTTTTCAAAAAATGTGGAAGAAAAGCTGGTGTTATATAAGTTCTTTTTAGCTGGATTTTAACATACCATATTATAATGTATAAACAATGACAATATTCTTTGTTTCTTTAATAATAGAAGTGGATCTATTTTGAAAGACAGATTTAATACTGTCAGTATAAACAAGATTATGTCTGCACATTTTCCTTTGGTGATTTGATGCTTTAATTTCCCCCTCTTTTAATTGACGCAAAAAACAAGAAAGATTGTTTTAAAGTTTATTCTGCAATGAAAGTCATCCAAACATTTTGTTCCCTTTTTATGACTATTGTATCTCTTAAAAGAAACATAATATCACAATAGAAACAGGTAACCAAAGCCTCTGATCTCATCCCTTAGCAGGATCTCTTAGCCAATTTTGAACTGGTGTGTAATCAGCCATGTACGGATAAAAAGGAGAGACTAGATAAAGAAAGGAAGCTCATTTTTCTTTCCCTAGTCTCCTCCACCTGCATCATTTCATTATCATCAGCTGTTTTTTGTTTTTGAATAAGTGTGTGGCTAGGACAGCTTTTGACCTCCATTTAACCACCATATTTATTATCTGAAGATTGCTTTTACTGAGCTGAAGGTTAGATAATCCTCATATATGTGTACTAGTAGGAAATGCATCAAGAAATACACTTTACAGAGGACAACTTGCAAATCATCACTTCCAGGTGCTGTTTCATCATTCCTAAAATAAGTGGCTTTATAGAACAGCTTACCACCTTACTGGCAACTCTACGGTGTCCCTCTGAGACTTTTTGGTACATTGTATTGTGTGATGGCTGTGGCTGTTACCTATACAGGCAACCAGCTGGGCACATGGAGTTAATCTAAATAGTCCTGCAGAGTGCATAAGGCAGACAGTCAATGGCTGGATAGCCAGAGAGTCAGATGGGTCAGTGTTGACACCCAAAATGTTATGTTGGAGGAAGCTACAGTGTGGGTGGCACTGATGGAGGAAAAGTGGGTTCTTCTCTGATCTCAAGTGGAAGCCCTCTGTCCTGAGTCAATCAGACAATGGATGTTCTTAGACTGCCATGGCACATCTGCAACTGCAATTGCATTGGTTAAGTGACTGGGAGTTTTACTTCTGTGGCTTAATTATAGCAGATTTGGAGGAAACTTTCACAGGATTTAAGAATATGTGGATCTTCCCTATTGAAGATCAGCTCTCCAATGAAAATCACTTTCCTTTCTCTTAGGTCCAAATAAAAATACTGTACATTCCAATTTGGCAGCAAGCCATGTAATCATCAAAATAGAGTTTGCAAGACAAATCTTTAAAGAGTTGGAAAGCAAACAAGAACTGTTGGGTTTCTATCAGTGGTGGGTTGCTCCCGGTTCAACCCGGTTCGTACGATCCGGTAGCGGTGATGGTGTGATGTCACCGAACCAGTTCTTCGCCGCCGGGAACTGGGCCCACCCGTGTGCCCGTACTTACTTTTTTCTGCTCTCCGCATGTGCAGAGTGCTTGTTTTGAGTTTTTTTCAAAGAGAGAATGTGCGCATGCGTGGAGTGTGCATTTGGTGTGAATGCTTGCTTCACTCGCATTCGCGTGCCGATCACGCGCAAAGCGCATGGATGAAGAGAACCGGTAGTAAAGGTAAGTAGAACCCACCCATGGTTTCTATAATAATGCTGTCCCAATGTTCATTATTATCAGCACTACAAGCCAGACCACACTAGGAAACCAATGGAATACAGGTCAATAATACTTTTATTATAAAGCTGTAGTATCAGAATCTTACAAGTCTGAATGTGCTTCCCTCTCCTTCCCTTTATCAAGGGGTGAATTAGTGAGGGGCTTGTCTATGACGGGTTGGCAATCTTAAACACTCAAAGAACCATTTGGATCCATTTCCCACAGAAAAGAAAACACCAGAAGCCACAAAACCCTTTTGACATCTAGAATGAAGATAATACTGCATATATCGTTTTTCATCTTTATACTATGTATAAAAAAACTATAATGTGTTGCATTTATGAATTCAATGACCTGCTACAGAGAAAACACATTTTTATTTCTGCATTCAATAAAAACATTTTGAACTCTGAAAAAAAAGATGGATCAAAAAGCTCAATAAATCACATGCCGGCAGGTGTTGCACATTGGCTGTTGTGACACGTATTTTGAGTGACAGGTACAGCAGAGTGATGAAAGAGCCACATGTGGCTCCAGAGCCGCGGGTTGCAGACCCCTGGTCTATGATATTTACTCACATTGCTTCCCTGGCCCAGAGCTCACATCACTTTTATCTCATCGTTGCCTTGCTAGTGATTCTTCTTCCTGTTTTTCAAAGCCATTCCCTTGTCCCTCTATAATTATGTATGGAGTACCTTTACTCAGATCAGTTAGAAAGGAAATCAAATAGATCATAGAAATTAACCATGGGTTATACCAATCCTAGGTACACCTGCTGACATCAGGGACAAAGCTTTTTGCAACCACTTCAGGACAAACAATATTGCACAAAACCAGGTTCTTCAGAGTTTATATGTTTTCAGAAATAATTTCCGATAATAGTGAATTTCAAAACTCTCTCCCCACTGGTTTGTTTTTCATAGTTTGATCAGTTTAAAAACTACTGACTCTGTTGGAGGTATGCAGCCTCTTGGGGTCATTTTAGTTGGACTCTTTCCCACAAGTGCAATAAAAATGTCCTTAATGCTACTTAGAAGCTTGTTAATCAGATTAGAAGAAGGGTTGCAGTAGTTGTATTAAATGATTATCCAATCAATGTCTAAATCTCTCTCTCTCTCTTTTAAGAGAAAAAGGTATGTTGGAAAAGCTACTTTGAAATGTAAGTCCCAAACAGTAGCAATTGTTAGCCGTCAGGTATGGATGTATACGGCTGGATTGTTAGCTAATTAAAATTCTTCCACAGAAAAGTCATTTCACCCTTGCCTTGACCTACCTCATATGACTGCAGAAGCTGCATAGGATTAGTATAGCCGTATGGAATGTATGAAGTGCTTATTTATCATCTCACTTAGCTTGAGTGAGCAAATGGTACAACAGGAGCTGTTAGAGTCTTAACATTTCAAACTTGTAGTCTTCAATTATAATGGCCATCAGGAAAATAGGCCCCCTTAAAAAGGCACAGGGTAGTTCTCCACTCAATGCTCAAATTTGGGTTGGCATTTCCTGCTCACGTGTAATGGAAGGCATTAGCGGCCTTGAGGAAAGAAAAGGAGAGATGCTGCCTGGAAAACAGTCGAACAAGATTGTTTTAACAGTCACAGAAAGAAGCTGAGAAAGGGCCCGGCCTTTGTCATCCAGCATTTAAAGGTAGTGGCGGGAAGTTTTGCACTTCCATATTTACAAGATTCTGTTAATGAATCCTTACAATAATGTAGATTTAGCTCATACATTTCTTTTCTGGGTTACCTAGAAGAGTTCAATTTACTTTCAGTTAATAATAGCTACTCAGGGGTCAACTTTATTGATGGATCACCTTTTGCTTCACGGAAAAGGGCTGCTTTAAAGGACTTGAAGAAGCAAGTAAAGAAGTAAATCATCTTGTCACATCTTAGGATCTTTCCCCACTTGCACCTAGGCAGATCAGAGCACACCTTGAAAACATTTTATAGTGTCACATCCTGCAACGCTGCATTTTTCTTATTCTCAATCATAGGCGAGATGAGACTGAAATTGTTCCTTAGCTCTGCTGCCTGACTTTGTCTTGTTTTATTCTGAAGGTAACAGCCGGGTCTGTAGGGTGTTTTTAAAATGTCAAGATTGTGGCTACGACCATGCGATCAACAACTGGACCTTTTTTGTGCACATCATCGTGCATGTAGAAAAGGATGCTGATCACCTGGTTGTGGCCATCATCTTTACTTTTTTTTACTCCCCTGTAAAAATCTCTAAGAGGAAGGATGGAAATTAGGAATGGGGAAAGATATTTCAAGCTTTCTGATATTAGTTTTCTGATATTTCAAGGGTGGGGTTTTTTTTAATAAAAATGTTGTAAGTTTTAAAAGTAATAATCTCAAAATTAGGATAGTACAAATACCAAAGAATAGCAATAAATAGTAAAAGAAAAAGTTGTGAATAGTGTCAACTAAAACTTTATTAAGTTTAATTTCGATGTGCGTTTCACACATTAGATGGCGCTATTTATCCATTTCTGTTAAACCAGGAAAAAAGGAGGAATGGGTAGAAATGTTAGACTCAGCACACATTGCCAAGCTTAATTATTTTCAGGAAATCACTTTTGCAAGATGATGTAATTTATTTTTTCCTAATACTTTAATAACATGAACACTCTATAGCAAAAACAGCTGTCAAAATTTTGAAATGGAAATAAAAGTATAAATCAAAAAGCAATGTCTAATTATCTTTCCTACCAACCCAGAAAGTTATTGGTCAAGGTCAGCAGCTCAGATGGCTTTAAGGGGGAGCTGAGACAAATTTATGGCACAGAAGACATATTTTTAAAAAGCCATAGTCATAATTATTAGTTGTTCTTAAATACTTTTTATATTATGTTAACTAAAAGAAAATATGGCCACACAAATATGAAAAATGAAGGGCTGTTATTTGATAGCACTTAAAAGGTATACATGTATGCTAGGGATGAAATCCAGCAGGTTCTGACAGGTTCTGTAGAACTGGTAGCAAAAATTTTGAGCAGTTTGGAGAACCAGTAGCAGAAATTTTGAGTTGTTCTGAGAACTGGCAAATACCACCTCTGGCAGGCCCCAGAGTGGGGTGGGAATGTAGATTTTGCAATATCCTTCCCCTAGGAGTGGGGAGGGAATGGAGATTTTGCAGTATCCTTCCCCTGGAATGGGGTGGGAATGGAGATTTTGCAGTATCCTTCCCCGCCATGCCCACCAAGCCACACCAAGTCCACCAAGCCACGCCCACGGAACCGGTAGTAAAAAAAATTAGATTTCACCTCTGATGTATGCTTTCTTTTTGTGCAGTTCAATACAATAAAAATATTATTGAATGATCCATAATATTAAGAAAGCAGAAGCTTGAATTTTAGCCTACTTCTTCAGGTGTGGGAAACATTATCTTGAAAGAACAATCCATACATACTGTAGTTGTAACTTTTTGATATAGAGATGTACATATGTGAGTACACATGTAAGTACGATTAGCAAATAGAAAAATAATCAGAAAATGAAATGCAGGAAACAGGAGCTGTGATCATTACTTATATAGCTGCCATTAATCAGACAACTGTGGCTGTAACTCAGATACTAGAAACAAATTAACACATGTAGTGCAATTAAAAGATATGCTTAATTAAGGGGAAATAGTGCTAAGTCATCTGAAGGATCCAGTGAAACAACTTGCCTTCA
This sequence comes from Grayia smithii, assembly GCA_032468115.1. Taxonomy (NCBI): domain Eukaryota; kingdom Metazoa; phylum Chordata; class Lepidosauria; order Squamata; family Grayiidae; genus Grayia; species Grayia smithii. The sequence goes on along the minus strand of JANHFM010004640.1, from coordinate 136,564 downwards.
GAACTTGAAGGTGCTTTATCACTGGAGGTTTTTAAGAAAAAGCTGGGCAGCCACCTGTCTGAAATGGTATAGGGTCTTCTGCTTGAGTAGAGGGTTGGACTAGAAGACCTCCAAGGTCCCTTCCAGCTCTATTCTGATTGATTGAAATCAGTTTTTGAATTCTTTTCATTGATTTCATTTCATTATCTGCTAGAATAAAGCTACCTGATCTGAACATCTTCACATGAACACTAGATGGCAACAAAGAGTTTGAGATTTCTGAGTTGGTTTTTTTTGCTTCCATCTAGTGCTCATCTGTATTTCTGCAGTGTAGATCTGCTATGTTGGGATTATCAGGCAGGCAGGAGAGGGGAAGAAGCAATTATTTGTTATTGTTTGCATTTTGGATCTTGATTAATTAAGTCATATTTCCAGGAATATTTTTTAAATATTATTTATTTTGTTATCATCAAAGCTAAAACACAAAAATTTATGTGAAGAAGAAAAAGCAGTCAACAGATTAAGCTAAACATTACACTTCATTTCCAGGAATATTTTAAATTAATATAATTGTCAGAGGTTCAGAGATGGCTTCCTGACTAGGAATACAGTAGGAGAATAATAGCCCAATATTTGTAAAGAATCACAGAAGGCTGCGGTAGAGAGAGGGTGAGTATGGGAGAAAAGAATGCTCTGCAGTAAATCCAGGAGAAAAAAAAATATTTAGAGTGTTGCTGCCAATAGATGTCGTTGCTCTTAATGCAATGCCTGAAAATTAACATATGCATACACATCAGCTCTAAACAGGGTGACTGTTTTTCAGTTAATTTCCATGCCCAAAATTTTTAAAATGGCCTTGGGTTATTATTATTTATGGATAATGGAAATACATATCTGAATAGTATTTTTTGGCAGAAAATGTTTAACTAAGATGAGTGAGGTAAAACTGAATTTACCACTAAAACATGGATCACAGGTCCTATGATTTAAGTGGAACATTTTTTTTCCCTCAAGTATACATTTTGAACAGTTGTGAATGAACTTCAGACAGTGATTGATTGATTGATTGATTGATTGATTGATTGATTGCATTTACATGCCGTCCTTCTCCCGAAGGACTCGGGGCGGCTCACAATATTAAAACAAAGACAACAATAAAACCTAAAAATCTAAAAAATAAATGCAATAAGATTAAAGTTAAAACAATAGAAATTTAAAAATTAAAACAATTTAAAACAAGCCCAATCCATCAGCTGATTTTATTGAAGAGCCAAGTCTTCAGAACGCGACAGAAGGAGTGGAGGTCAGGAACGGTCCGGAGGTCAGTGGGAAGTTTGTTTCCGAGGGCTGGTGCACCCACAGAGAACACCCTCGCTCTGGGCACTGCCCACCGACACTGTCTGACGGATGGTACCCTAAGGAGTGCAGCCCTGTGTGAGCGCACTGGGCGGTGGGATGAAGGCAGAAGGTGGTCCTGCAATCAGTATCTAATTAAGATACTGTGTTTCTCATCAATCAGTACTAAGCAATTTGTCGTCTGCCTCTAATCTGCAGTTTACTCATGAGTAAGTTTACTCATGAGCATGGTAGTCATGAGTAAACTGCAGATTACTGGAAGCTGGCAGATCACTGGCTTACTCGCTCTGCTGCTTGTCTGGCAGAGCACAGACTGGCAGCTCTGGGTCGTCTCTCAGCTGTTGTGTGCAGGGAAAAACCTTGCAAAGGAAAGAAAAACTTCTCCTGAGTGTGAGAAGTTAATTGCCTAATTTACCGGGAGCTGCCACTCTCCAGTAAAATGCGCGTCTTGCAGTGGGGTGCAATTTGGGGGTGGCAGGTAGGGCAGGGGATGGGGAGGAGCTCAGCAAGCTTTGCAGTTGCATGGCTACAAAGACTGTTGGGCCGGCTCCCCTCTCCCTGCCAGCCAGTGCCTCTTGAAGCTGCCGGAGTTGCATGCACCATTGCAGCCCCTGTGCTGGCACTGATAGGGGCAGCGGCAGCCCTCTCCTGTCTTTCTCCAACTAGGCAGGAAAAAAAAGGAGGGGGACTTCACAAACAAAAGACAATTCTCTCTTTTGGCATCGGAGTCAAAGCTAAAAGAAAGTGGTGGGCAGAAAAAGAGGGAGGGTAGGAACAGGGGAAGGGTATTTTTTTCTGTTTTAACTCCGTAGCAACATTCTTCCCAGCTCCTGCTTTCGCTGTTCATCAGCAGAGCTTTTTT
>JANHFM010004640.1:108612-119021 GCA_032468115.1 Grayia smithii | reverse complement strand
AAAATCTCCATTCCCACCCCACTCCAGGGGAAGGATACTGCAAAATCCCCATTCCCATCCCACTCTGGGGCCAGCCAAAGGTGGTATTTTCCAGTTCTCCAAACTACTCAAAATTTCTGCTACCAGTTCTTCAGAACCTGCTGGATTTCACCCCTGCTTTAGGTGCTTTGGAGAATAGCTTGACTCCCTCTTCTTTGTGACAGCCCCTCAAATATTGGAACACTGCTATCATGTCTCCCCTAGTCCTTCTTTGCATCAAACTAGACATACCCAGTTCCTGCAACCCTTCTTCATATGTTTTAGCCTCCAGTCCCCTAACCATCTTTGTTGCTTTTCTCTGCATTTGGGCTGAGGGTTGGTGCTAATATTGAAATACACAAAAGTGCTTTGGAAGAGAATTGTTATGCATTAGTAGAGATGAAAAATTTTAAAGTGCGCGTTGCTCTTTCGACTTACAGTTGAATGCAAAAGTCTCATGATATAATGGAATGTATGAATGACCTTGAGGGAAAGAAACGAGGAGGAGATGCTGCCTAGGAAACAATCAGACAAGTGAGGCAGGAGCAGTAGTTGTTCAATAGTTAGAGGGGGAAAAAAACTTAGGAAGGATTTTTCCTAATCCATCAAGAAGTTAAAAATGGAGGTGGGGAGATTTGTGCCTTTATCATTATTCAATGGATAAACAAATTTTCCTGGGTAAGAGAGATTTTTCTATGAAGAGAATCATGTTCCCATACAGTATTAATGTATTGGTTGATATTCCTGAATGTCATCACTCTGCTTAACAACTAATTCCCACAACACTGCCAAATAATTTACTAAGACTGTACTACTATTCTTCTTCTCTTTCTTACTAGTATCTATCTCCTCCCACTTATTAGTATAACCATGTTGCTTGTATCTTTCAATTTATATTGTTTTTGTTTCCTAGTACGACTTGATAACTTATTAGTAACCCTGACTATCACTAAGTGTTGTATTTTTTTATTCTTGATGAATGTATTTTATTCTCCTTATGTACACTGAGAGCATATACACCAAAAACAAATTCCGTGTGTGTCCAATCACACTTGGCCAATAAAGAATTCTATTCTATTCTATTCTATTCTATTCTATTCTATTCTATTCTATTCTATTCTAACTACCACTTGTTCAGTGCCATTGTAAGTTTGAACCAATGTATAATAGTATATTGAATGATATGCTTTGATAATAAAAGGAAGAAAAAAAATCCTACATTCTCATCATGAAAACCTGTGGTTGTATTTTTCATACAGAATAAGTTCCCAGATAATTAGGATAATTAATATAATTAAATCTATTTAAATGAAATCATGGCAGAAATTGTGTCCATTTACATTAAAATCTTCACGTGCAGTTACTTTATACAGTTGGAATATCTGTGACTCACACAGTGCCACATAAACTATTGAATGCTGAGTGAAAATAGTGCCTTGTCAGCCAGAGGTACTCAAAAGAATTTCCCCAGAGACTCTTAAAATGCATTGGCTAATAGGAAATTAATTTTTAGCAGTAGAAGTTGCCATTTCCAGTCACCTCAGGTTTTTTTCAGCCTATCACATTTAAAAGGGAAAGAATATTTATTAAGAGCTTTGTACTTAAAGGAAAAAAATGCACACAGACCAAAAAAAAAACCAGCACAGGGCAACAGCAGTATGGCTTTCCAGTGAGCCAGTGAAATAGCATATTGTTGACCTCAGCGCAATAATATTGCTGATCACCCCAGGACAATTACATCAGAAGGTGCCAGTATTGGAAACTCCAGTTAATTGTTGCTTTGGGTCAGTAACGTTAAGAGCTGAAATTCCAAACCAGATTTACAATTGCCTCTTCTTTCCCCAAATATTTTGCTTTCAGAGGGATTCTTAACAACTTCGTTTTGAACTGAATATCATATACCTCATAACTTCATAAACCACTTGAAACGACTTTTTCCACTTTAGAAAACCATGTAGTGCTGTCAGGAGAGAGACTATGAAACTCTAACCAAGAGCCTTAGTATGTCATTAAATTATCTTTCCTGGAATTCTTTGCAGAAAGCTTTATACTGACATTATAAAATTGGTGGAAGTTTATAGTGCAGATACATGTTTAAGAATATTCAACCATTTTCCTCTTTTCTCAGGATGATTGGCCACTATTATCTGAAGTCAGGGATTCTGCAGGAAAGGACTAAACAAGTAAAAAAAAATATAAAACATTTACTAGACCAATTCTCGAATACAGCTCATCTGTCTGGAACCCGCACTGCATATCAGACATTAATACAATTGAGAGAGTCCAGAGATATTTCATGAGAAGAGTCCTCCATTCCTCTACCTGAAATAAAATACCTTATGCCACCCGACTTGGGCTTAGGCAAGTTAGAACTACGCCGCCTAAGTCTGACCTAAGCACAGTACATAAAATTATCTGCTACAATGTCCTACCTGTCAATGACTACTTCAGCTTCAACCACAACAATGCACAAACAAACAATAGACACAAATTCAAGGTAAACCGCTCTGAACTCAATTGCAGAAAATATTCAGCGACAGATTGAATAATGGTCAATGCCTGGAATACACTACCTGATACTGTGGTTTCTTCCCCAAACACCCAAAATTTTAACCTATATATGCTTGACAAAATGAATAAATAAATAAAATAAATAAAAAAGCCTGGAGGAACGTTGTCCATGGGGTTGCGATGAGTCGGATATGACTTTGCAACTAACAATAACAACAACAAGACTCCTTAAAGAATGAAGAATTGAATAACTGGACTTCATTCCTTCCCATGACAATCGTGTGCATCTATATATCATAAAGAACAATTAGCATCATCAGTATTTCACTGCCCATGCTAAAATTTTCAAAGGAGAAAATCAACAGTGAGAACTCTATCTGAAACAAAGATCACAAGTCTATATAGCAAATACATGAGATTATGTTGCATGCCCATGCCCATTCCCTTTCACTTTTTCATTTTTTTCTCACAGATTTGATATGTAGAGAAGAATTGTAGAGTTCACTGCAAACTGAGAAAAGATGTGAGTGTGTGAGACAGAAAGGTAGCCAAATTCAAAGGTAGACACACACACACAGATATATATTTATATATCACTACCTTTGAATTTGACCATTTTTCTGCCTTCACACACCTATATATATTATTCCCCCCCCCCACTTGACTTGATTGGGAAATCATTACTCTTATTTAATTAGGGGATTAAAAATTGGAAGAGCACAATCTTTCTGGATCCTTGAAAGGGCCAGCTGTCAGAAGTAAAAGTTGTTTGGACATAAGCGTCTTGTTCCCAAATAAACATCCTGATCTAATTGAATCTTTGACACTAATAAGTCAGTCCATCAATATTCATGGCAGGAATATTTGGAAAGATCTAGAGATGTTAAGAAATCATGGCTGATAGGGCAGGAAGTAATGGAAACGGTTAAAAAAATCCCAATATACAGCAAAATACACAGTTTGCTGATTTGTACGTGAACGGTTCTAATTTTGCTGAAAGATAATAATTTTGAACTTTCTATTTTATTTATAATTTTCATTTGGAAAAAAAAGGCCTTTCATTATTTTTTTTTAAAAGGATCTCTTTGACTAAGTGCCAATTCATCAATGCATTAGAAACAGAACATTAATCTGTTCCTCCCGTCTCTGCCATAATTGTAACATTTTTCTTTTAATGAGGTAGAGTAGGCGAATGGGAAGGTAATTGTGCCGATAGTGATGGAAGGTTTCTCTTATAATTTCCAGACTAATGATGACATGCAACTGGTATTGTTTCTTTGAAGCAAAGGGTCTTTCTTCACAAAGAGATGGATTAATAGTAGAAGAGAAGGGCCAAAACCCTCCAGCAACTGGCACTCCCCCAGCACACAGTATGCACACACATCCATCTTGCACTTCTTGCCAGATAATGAGTGTGGAGTGCTCATTTATTGGCAATATGAATAACTGGGTTTGGCAGTTTAGTCTAATGAAAATGGTAAGGTTAGAAAGGATGCAGAGTGGAAAAATGAGATCGATGCAAGGTGACTGCAGAAATCTTCCATATGCCATTCACTGGAATGGTACTGAAGCTAACAGATAAAATTTGATATAATCCTACCTTGAACAGAAAGCCCTGGGGCTGATAAAGGAGGATTGCCATGCAGCTAAAAGAGGATGACCTGCTTTCCACTATACAGGGCATTTCAGAAAGCTGTAAACCTACAATCCATTCCACTATCTATAAAACTGCTGCAGTTTCTTTGCTCAGAATAGATTTGTCCAGTTTCAGGAATGGGGTAGCAGTTTGGAGCTGCAGCTGTTCAACATATTTTGTTCTGAATTTAACATATCACATAAGTGACTATGAAATAAAGTTACATGCCATGGTTTTCCATGTCTAATCACACACACACATATGTTGTGGCTCCGACTCCCGAGCCTGTGCTATCAGACGAAGATTACATGGACGATGAAGGAGAGGAATTGGCAAGGCCTCTCTCCCCTGGAATTCCTCCCCTGGCAAGGCCTCCCTCCCCAGGAAGTCCTCCCCTGGCAATGCCCCAGGAGAGCCGAGCCGAGCAGCCTCCAGTGGGAAGTGAGGTGGAGGAGGGGTCTTGGATCGATCCCAGGCAGAGACACAGGCAGAAAAGACAGCTGCAATGGAGGAAAGGTGGGAGGGCCAGGGAGTGAGCTGAGTCACTGAGCCACACCCCACAGGGGTTAAAAAGGGGTTGGGATTCAGTTGCCTCTCTGTACATGACAAGTTTTGTTCTATCAGATTTCTTCGTGTTGGGTGTGTGGATTATTCTTCGTTTCATCTTTGTAGACCTTGGACAATTACTCTGTTTGCCTTTTACTCGGATTGAGTAAGTTTGTTTATACTTTCTCTTCCAATTCTGGCTTGTCAGGCACCTTGTCTTTGTCTGCCAAGAATTGCTTATCGCTTCAAAGTAAAACTTTTTCGGTTTGCATTTTAAAACAATCCGGCTTGCCTCTGTTTGTCCCATTTGTAGGGAGGGAAGTCAGAACAACTAACTATATCTTCCTTTCTCTCCCATAACAGTAGCCTTTTGTGTTGTTGTGTGTTGTTGTCGTTTTGTGCTTTCCTTTTTTTTTTTCTTTTTCCCTCCTGCATTTGGTGCTGAGCTTCAGTCACTGGCCAAGAGACACTGTTAGAATTTTGCTTTCAGCTGTTACCACATAATTATATTGTGGCTGGGTTTTGTTCTGTTTTGATGGCATTATTTCCCAGGTTGGATGCTGCCAAGCAAATGGACCATGCATAAGAAGCAGGGAGGGGTTCTTTTTTTGGGGGTGGGGAGAAGGACAAGAGGGGGAAACAATACTTATATATAACACAACTGCAGCAGAAGACACGATGGTAAGTAAAAACAGCAATTGGGACAATTTGCAAATGAGGATGTTTTGAGCAAGGTCCCAGCTGGCCCTTAATGGGGGATGAAAGTATCAGGTACCAATTCAAACCAGAAGAGCATCTTCTACCTTTCCTGGTGCCCACCAGGAAAGGTAGAAGATGCTCTTACAGTGAGCAGGATGCCGATGGGGAAGGCATATCTGTGAAGTTAGCCGGACGCACTACAGGTAGTCCTTGACTGATGACCACAGTTGGGGCCAGAATGTCCATTGCTAAGCAAGATGGTTGTTCAGTGACTGACGGTCAATTTTATGACCTTTTTGGCATGGTTTGTTAACCGAACCACTGCAGGTGGTTAAGTGAATCATGAGATTGGTAAGGCAAATCTGGCTTCCCCCAGTGATTTTGCTAATGGGACGTTGGCTGGGAAAGTGTGAAATGACGATCACGTGGTCCAAGGATCATAAATCAGGAAGGCATCAAAAGGATCGTTGCAGCAATTGGGTAAAGTAAAGGTAAAGGTTCCCCTCGCACATATGTGCTAGTCGTTCCCGACTCTAGAGGACGGTGCTCATCCCCGTTTCAAAGCCGAAGAGCCAGTGCTGTCCGAAGACGTCTCCATGGTCATGTGGCCGACATGACTCAACGCCAAAGGCGCACGGAATGCTGTTACCTTCCCACCAAAGGTGGTCCCTATTTTTCTACTTGCACTTTCTAACGTGCTTTCGAACTGCTAGGTCGGCAGAAGCTGGGACAAGGAACAGGAGCTCACCCCCTTACGCGACACTAGGGATTCGAACCGCTGAACTGCCAACCTTTCGATTGACAAGCTCAGCATCTAAGCCACTGAGCCACCCCATCCCCTTAGCAATTGGGTACGTCTAGTTGAATGAAAAGACGGACTAGGGGGTGACATGATAGTGGACTTCCAATATCTCAGGGGAAGAGCCACAAAGAAGTGGGAGTCAAGCTGGTATTTTCCAAAGCCCCTGAGGGCAGGAAAAAGAAGCAACGGGTGGAAACTAATCAAGGAGAGAAGCAACCTAGACCTAAGGAGAAATTTCCTGACAGTGAGAACAATTCATCAGTGGAACAACTTGCCTCCAGAAGTTGTGAATGCTCCAACACTGGAAAGTTTTTAAGATGTTGGATAACCATTTGTCTGAAATGGGTTTTCTGCCTAAGCAGGAGGTTGGACTAGAAGACCTCCAAGGTCCCTTCCAACTCTGTTATTCTATTCTATTCTATTCTAAATGAAGATTACAACCCAAAAAGGGGTCTCAGTTCAAGTCTGTGCACATAGAAGAGTAACCCACTATTTAGATTCAAATTCTTCAAACCTGCTTGCTCATTGCTCTGGTTAAGTTAGAGTTTGCTGGATTGGGCGCATTTTGGTCCATTTCATTTCCAGGGGAACACACTCACCATAGATAGGGAGGCAAATAAATAGGCCTGCAGACAGATAGGCTGGTGATAGACAATAGAGAGAGATGCACCCAAGACATTTCTAGTCCTATTAGAATAATTGTCCTATTTATTTTTAAAACTGTTCCCAAATTGGGGTTTTAGTTTCTACTGTGGAGGTAAAGCTACAGCACAATAGGTGGACCTATTGTGCCAATGATGGAACCACAAGTCTCTTCAAGCCATAATAGAAAGGCTATACTACAGGTAATCTTGACTTATGACCATAATTGAGACCCAAATTTACATTGCTAAGCAGGCAGTGGTTAAGTAGGTCACACCTGATTTTATGACCTCTTCTACCATGGTTGTTAAGCAAATCATTGCAGTTGTTAAGTGAATCCCAGGGTTCTTAAGCAAATCTGGCTTCGGCCATAGGGTTGGCTTGTTGGAAACCATTTGGGAAGGTCACAAGTGGTGATCACATGACTCCAGGAAGCTGCACCATAATAAGTACATGCCAGTTGCCAAGTGCCTGAATTACGATCACATGACCTTAGGTATGCTGCAAGAATCATTAGGACTAGTGGTGGGCTGCTGCCAGCTTGGACCAGTTTGAGTGAACTGGTAGTTCTGACCAGCACCCACCCTGGCGCTATCACTTCTTATATAAAATCACCGGTTTTTTGATGTCGCAGGCATGCTCACATTTTTGGTTCTGGCTGAACTGGTTGTTACAGTATGTAACACCCACCTCTTATTAGGACCAGTTATAAGTCACTATTTTTGGTGCCATTGTCACTTTGAACAGTTGCTAAATGCGAAACGTAGTGAGAGATAAGTACAGGTGCAATTTGACAAATCTACTTTCTACAAATCTAAGCTCATCAGCTGTTTATGATTGCTACCTTCAGCCTGTTGATTCATTTCTTCCAATTTTTCCCAATCTGGTCCTAGGCTGAATTTTCTGCAATTCTCAGTTAGCTTGTAGTTGGCTGTGTTGCAGGGGTGGATTCTACTTACCTTTAATACCGGTTCTCTTCATGCACGCACTTTGCGAATGCACTCTCTGCATATGCGCACTATCTAGTCCTCTTGAAAAAAACTTGAAACAAGCACTCTGCGCATGCACAGAGCAGAGAAACATAAGCACGGGCGCACAGGTGGGCCCAACTCCCGGCCACAGAGAACCGGTTCGATGATGTCACACCGTCACCGCTACCGGATCGCGTGAACCGGGCCAAACTGGGAGCAGTCCACCACTGCTGTGTTGAATGGAAGGTGGACCTACAAATTTGAAGGGCGCCATGTTGTTTAAATCCGATCTTTTGAGACTGGCAGTGACTCCGTAGGATTTCATATATCATTTCTTTCTTCTCACCTGTTACCGGAGGGTTGAATTTAGATATTTCTGCATTCAAAGCTTATTTTCATCTCCTGCACAGCTGGAGAGTTTGCAGCTCACCAGATGTTATTGAGTGACAGCTCTTCACTCATTTGCTATTAGCCTTGCTGGGGTTTGGTGTTGAGAGGTATCTCCTGTTCTCCTCTCCTTCCCTTCTCCTCTCTCTGTCTGGCAAGAACCTCACAGTGAACCTGGGAAAGAAAAGGAGAAAGAAAGGCATGGGAAATCCTGAGGGCAAATGTGTGATTGCTCTGATCAAAATTCATTTGATTTTTATCTATAGATCTGAAATTTAGATTTGAAATTCATCTATAGATCTGAATATAGATCACTTTGGCTACTGCGTTACATTGTGCTAGCTGGATTTCTTAGTTTTTAAACTTTGTCCACATCTGGCAGTCTATTTTAAATTGCAGATTAGGGCTATGGTTCAATCTATTTTCAGACAGACAGCTTTATTTTTAAAAAGGTATCTTCCTTGTAAAATATTGCGCGGTAATATTTTGTTTTTAACATCTTTTTCATCTCTCTCTCTTTTTCTCTTCTCTTGCCAAAATGCATCAAACACCTGCTAAATATAAACTCATGGCAATTTGCCCAGCAGCGCTAACAATCAGGGTTCTCGGGAGTCTTCTAATGTTGAAAGAATCAGAGGGCATTGCAAAGCCATCAAGGTCAAAACCATCCACTGCTTCCCACTAGTGGTGGAAATGATTTATTTTTAATCTCTGAATTCAGACTATTCAACCAATTCATAATTAGGGACGCAGGGGATTGATCTAAAACTCAATCTGTAGGTATGAGCGGACTTCGTTCTGACCAGATTTTTTGAATTATTTTTTGTTTTCTTTCAAGACAGCAACTCTCTACTTTCAAGTTTATTATTATTGCTGGACTTGTATGCTGGCTAAACAAAAGGCTCGGTTTAGCAAAATTAAAGGAAAATGTATTTAATAAATGTATGTTGTACAAATCTTTATTTTACTTATTAGGCATTTATTTATTTTGTTTGTTTGTTTATTTATTTGAAGTCCTCAACTTGCAACCATTCATTTAATGATTGGATGAAGTTACAACAGCACTGAAAAAAGTAACTTATGACCGTTTTTTTACATTTATGACCATTGCAGCATCCCCATAGTCATGTAATCAAAATTAGAGCCCTTGGCAACTGGCATATATTTATGACAATTGTGATGTCTCAGAATCACCATTTGTAATCTACCCAGCTGGCTTCCAGCAAGCCAGTCAATGAGAGAAGGCATATTTGCATAACAACCACATGATTCACTTGACAATTGCAGTGATTCATTTAACAACTGTGGCAAAAACGGTCATAAAATGGTGCAAAACTCACTTAATAATTGCTTTGCTTAGCAACAGAAATTGTGGCCTCAATGGTAGTTATAAGTCAAGGACTACCTGTATTAGATTGTTACTCCACCTTTATTACTTCATAAGTGATAGCAGTGAATGTACCTAACACTTCTTCCTTTTCCTATTTTATCCATAATAACAACCCTGTAATGTGAATTGGGCTGAATAAAAGTGACTAGCCCAAACTCACCAGTTGGTTTTCATGCCTATGGCGGGGCTAGAACTCACAATCCTTTGGTAATTGGCCGAAAGAGCGAAGAATAATGGATATTTGCAGAATCCATGCATTCATCTAGTCCTGTGATGGCGAACCTATGGCATGTGTGCCACAGGTGGCAGGGGTAGCCATATCGGTGGGCATTTGAGCTCAGCTCCGATGCGCATGTGCGTGCTGGCCAGCTGATTTTCAGGCCTTCTGGGCCCACTGGAAGTAGGGAAACAAGCTGTTTCCTGCCTCCAGAGGGCCTCGGGGTGGGAAGGGAGGCCCATTTTCTCTCTCCCCAGCCTCCAGAGCCTTACTAGGAGCCTAGGGAGGGTGAAAACAGCCTTCCCCGCCAGGGGTGGGTTCTACTTACCTTTACTACCGGTTCTGATGATGCACACACTTTGCGCATAAGTACAGGCACACGGGTGTGCCCAGCTCCCGGTCGTGGAGAACCGGTTCGGTGACATCATAATGTCACCGGATCACGCGAACCGGCCCAAACTGGGAGCAACCCAGGGGTGAAATCCAGCAGGTTCTGACAGGTTCTGGAGAACTGGTAGCAGAAATTTTGAGCAGTTCGGAGAACTGGGAAATATCACCTCTGGCTGGCCCCAGAGTGGGGTGGGAATGGA